>WWET01005061.1:23312-43972 GCA_011038615.1 Limnodynastes dumerilii
ATACCTTTACAGGAGCATACATGAGGGCTCCACCAGACCGGTCAAGGCACCGGAACCGAGATTTTAACAAGCCAAATGTACGCTCTATTACCTGTCTGGTGGCCGTATGTGCTGCATTGTATGCAATCTCTTGATCTGTACTGGCATTCAACACTGGCGTTAACAGAAAGGGCCTCTGAGGATAGGCGCTGTCACCTAGGGGTTTGAAAGTAACATTTTAGAACCACAGGTTTAAAATCACCTTGATTTTGCCTTTAAAAATATAACTAGATGTAATTACCTAAAAGCCACGCATCATTACCACTTTCAGAATATCTTCTATTTAATCTACGCCATATAGTTGAAAGCCGCATAACATGGGCGTCATGGGAACTCCCAGGATACTTGGCCACAACATTGCGAATGAGGAGGTTGGTGTCACACACCACCTGGATGTTTAGAGAGTGGAAACCCTTGCGATTTAGATAAATCATAGGGTTTCCACCCCTTGGCACCAGAGCGATGTGCGTACCATCCACGGCTCCTATCACGTGCGGGAACCCAGCAATCCCCCGAAATTGCTGTTTAATAGGCACAAGAGCTTCCTCACTCAATGGCATGTTAATAAATTGTGAGACACGCAACAGAAATGCCCGCAAAACTTCCACAAGCACACGACTAAAGGAAGATTGGGACATTCCTGTTGCGCATCCCATGACCCTCTGGAATGTTCCAGAGGCACAAAATTGTATCACCGCCAGTAATTTTGTTAACGGTGAAATTGATGTATGTGCCATTCTATGGACCTCAAGATCAGATCGTACAATCTCCAAGGTTTCCAAGATGACATGTGGAGGAAGGCGATAGCGGCGCCGAAACTCCTCGTCAGACACATTAAATAGACTGATACGTGGTCTAAAGATGCGCTCCCTGGTCCTCAGGCGATGACTCGGACGTGGACGAAGGACCATGCTATGGAGCTGGCCCTCCTCCTCAACAGCAGCAGACGCAACAATGCTGTGAGACATCTGAAACATGAGGAGAAAGGACAATTTAGCTTACAACATACATAAGTTTACAAATGACACATGTAACATGTTGGGGTTCTGATGATGTGACCTTGTAAAAAAATAAAAATAAAAAACCATCCAAAGAAGATTATCTCTAGTGTAGATAATAATTTAAGAAATTTGTTATATACTCATAAAAAAAAAATACATATCTAAATGTTTATTGGAAGTTCATTAACTTGCATTGAGAGAGATGCTAAACGTTCTGTTTACAAATTTATTTGTGGATGTTTTTTTATAATGTGTTTATACTAAAAAATACTTTCAAACATATATTGGTCACACACTTGAGAAAAAATCACAAACTTAATTTACACCATACACACAGTATTTATAGTATCAAACCCATATTTAAATATAAATGGTTCTATATATTGAAAGTCTTATTATTAAACCATTTTTTTAAACAAAACAATATTCATGCTATTCCTAATTATATATTTGTGTAAAAGGTATTTTTTATAAAGTTTAAATAAATATATAAAATGTATAGTATAATAGGTAGGCAAACTATAGTAACAAAGGAATAAATCACAAACATGAAGGAGTCTAACAACATTTTACATTTACATGACCAACAGGACCAACAGAATACATAATGTTATATTTTCAAAATCTAAAACAAAAAAAACCAAAACAAAAGAAAATTAACATTTAACATATTAAAGTTTACATCTATAATATGACATAAAAAACATCAAATAAATTTAACAGCATTTACTTTCATAATGTATACTTACTCAGAAATTCAAATAGGTTTGCAAAAACATGCAACAGCAAGGAACCCAAGTAAACAACTAGCAGGGTTTACATTTATATAGGTTGCACAATTAAGTCCATGGTTCACATGTGTAGCTGCAGGTGCATGATTGCCTAATAAGTATTTACTCAGCTAAACGATTTTACGCGCCGGCACGGAAATTCACAAACTTGTTATTGCTACGCCACTGAAACCCTACCTTAACTTTTATAAACGTAAAATCTTTTACGTTTGTATGCACGGATAAATGGATCGCATGTAAATACGTTCTGACGCCCTCTTTGCTTATTACCATATTTGGAAACACCCTTTTTTTACGTTTGACATGCCCCCTCCTTTACGCGAGAGTATTATCACAGCGACGTAATTATGGATCTGACGTACATGGAAATACGTACATGTGGATCACGCGTGCGTATTTTTATGCGAAATTACGCTACATACGCATGCGCAGAACGAACAAAATATGCACTTACGCTAGTGCACGGACGAAAAAACGCACGCACACGTAGTTCAGGATCTGGGCCAATGTCGTATAAGGACAGTTTACATGCTAATCTTATAAGATACAAACGTCAGCCAACCAGAAAACAGATTAATCCTTAAAACATGTACATTTGGAAACTGGTTTCCATAACTTGTGGTTTAGTACTGCTTGCTTTAGCAGATATGCCAGGAAGCAAAACATGTTTTTTAATCCTTTGATGTAATGGAAGTACTTCACGAACCTGAAGAAACTAGAGAAGTAACCAACTGTTGACATGGATTTATGTGGCAAGTGTGGATTTTTGGAAGAGATAAAAAAGAGTGCTGCCCTTCTGCTGCCTTTTTCCAGGTCTCCTATGGACAATTAGAAAATGATTTGTGTGGACTGGAATATTGACAATGAGGGTGTTAAGCCTAGTAAGTGCTGTGCTAACACATCTTGGTTTAAAATATATTATTATTATTATTATTATTATTATTATCATCATTATTATTATTGAAACACCCCACAATATGGAAATAAAATAGTTGCTTAGAATTTTACATGCTGGTGACAATACAATATTATGCTAAGACAGAAAAGAAAAACCAAAATAAGCATTCTTATACTTGGAATATGTTTTCTACAAAATAGAACAGTTTGAGATAACATTTGTAATGTTGATCATTACATTTACAGATTATTACTGATACTCATACTGTATATCCAGTCTCTTAAATTAACAAAAAACAAAAAGGATGCGCTTTGAATATAATTAACCAAGTTTCATAAAAATATCTTAACAATGTATATACCTATTATGCACACAATATCATAAAAACAATTAAATACTAAAATTGAGCAATCCAACAGTATATATTATAAGCAATATATGGGGCTTCCCTACTATAAAGCTTGCTTAATATCTATCTAGCAGCCTGTATGATTCCACTTATGATATAAAGAGCTAATAATTAGTCCAAAGTATTGGTGACTCTTGACACAATGGGCCTGATCCAGACCTATGCTGGTGTGCGTAGCGTATTATAGCCGAATGTACCACCGATGCACAGCAATAGTCACTCCCCTTGCTCGTACCTAGTTTAGCATCCATACGCTCAGCAAACCCTACACTAACTTTTGTGTTCGTTCTGTATGTTCATTGCGTAAAAACGACGCTTAGCACGCCCATACTGTACAATTTAAATGGCTCCCCTGCCTATAATCCTTAACTCCAGCGTCCATACGAACTTCATAATATAAACACGCCCCTTCGTTGGTAAAAACGCAAAGTATACGGACGCCCGAATCGCTGCTACGAAAATCAGTGTTTTACTACCGGAATTTGTCACCAGGCGCATGCGCGGTGCGTTTTTTCTGCCTATTTTACGCTTACGATCAGCATTATCTCTCAAGCGTGCGTTGTTCTGGATCAGGCCCAATGGGCCTGATCCAGACCTACGGCGGCCGCCATAGTTACAGCGGGCGGATGCTTAAGAACAGCATATTTGCCATTCTGCACATGTGCTGGGCAGATGTTGCCCAGGCGTAATCCATGATTCAGGGTTCACTGAATCATGCGTCCGTAACTACATTTTAGTTATGGAAGGTAGATGGGGGAGGGAGGGTAATTAGGTAGTGAGGGCAGGGTTTAACAGATCACGCTCCTGTGTGAGTGTAGTTACACACAGTTAGGGTAGCCATCAGCCGGCGTAACTGTGTGTAACTACACTCACGCAGGGGGAGTGACAGGGGGAGTGCACCAGAGCTACGCTGGCCGTACTTACAGACAGCGACCAAGCGTAGCTCTGGATCAGGCCCAATATCCTTTTTCTTATGTATTCAGCTATATTTCACATTCCAAATAACAATTTGTATGTTCCTTGAAAGTATATTTGTTGTTAATCCTTTGCCTTCTTTCCTTATTAGTTAACTGGATCTACCAATGATATACTTCACAATTGATACATTTATTTATTTCATGATATTCTGTTGTAGTTATATGATATTTGTTTCACACATGAGGTAACATGAAATAAAAGTAACAATTGTAAAGTATATAATTGGTAGATCTGGTTAACCAATAAGGAAAGAGGGCAAAGGATTAACAACAAATATACCTTCAAGAAACATACAAATTGTTATTTGGAATGTGACATATAGCTGGATACAGAACAAAAAAGATATTGTGTTGAGAGTCACCAATTCTTTGGACTAATTATTAGTTCTTTATATCATAAGTGGAATCATACAGGCTGCTACACAGATATTAAGCAAGCTTTATAGTAGGGAATATAATATATTGCTTATAATATATACTGTTGGATTGCTCAATTTTTTTTAATTTTTTTTTTATGATATTGTGCATAATAGGTATATACACAATTAAGATATTTTTATTAAACTTAGAATCATCACACCGTGCTCCTAAGAGACTTCTAGGTCCCTAAGTCAACACCTTATAATGATCCCTTCCTATGCACCCAACAGTTTAAGAAACATACACACAATATCCAAAAAGTTACTTGAGACAAAGGTTTATCCAGCGCCTTCCCTATACAATATATACTTTTATAATGTCCTAATTTTACTGAATGTTCTTACAAGCTCAATGTCTTTCTTTCTCCCAAAGGAGAGGGTGAAGATCTTCAACTTTCTCTCTTTCTTCTCTTTGCACTCCTTAGCTTCCAAAGGCTCTTCGATTAGAATTAGTACATAGGAGAGAGGAGACCACCATGTGTAACTCCGTGATTTACAGGTAAGTATTACACTATGAAGGACCTACTCACATTCTTATCTTCTTGTGTCATAGGCATATAATTAGTCTCTGACTTTTTCCTCCCAGGTTTCTCCAATCTTTCTCCGTTCCTCATTCCTCCTGCCTTTGTTCCTCCAGACGTGGCATCAAAGGCAAGAAAAGGAAAAATATCCTGTGCAGATCTTCCGATAATAAGGTAAGTATTATAATTATCAAATCTACTCACATTCATTGTGTCTTTACCGAATGCCTAGTAAAATCAACCAAGTGACAGAGTGCTTGTAAAAGAAATAACCTAATAGAAGTATTAATAACTACAGAAAATAAATGTATTCAGATAAAAAAGACGGACGTAGTTCTGGATCCAACCCATTGTCCCTAGACCCCTTATGGCCTACAGATGTTATCCTGAGAATGCTCTATTACACGGCCAAAGATGTCATCTTCCGGGAAGCCTAAATCTGTCACTTAACAACAGCTCCCTCCAAATTTTCCAAGATATAGATCCAACTCATTACCCAAACAAAGAAACTTTAAACCAACCACTACTATACTACAGGAGCACCACATTTGTTATGGATGAGGTTTCCCTTTTTGCATTCTGATCTGGCATCAAGTGAAATCCTAATTATCTAAAATCTTAGAAAAGGCCATATCACTACTCCCTCAGATAGGGATTATACAACCAGAATGAACACCAACATCATGCACCACTACAACAATGAGATCACAGAAGGCAACCAACAACTGAATGGACCAATGTGTCAGCCTCCTCTAAGGCCTCCTCGACTTATACCACTCGACTTAAATAAAAAAATGTAATAAAACATTTTTATATGCCTATTTAAATATGTCGTGCTGTGATTTTTTGTATTGTGTAAGGGAAACACTGACCGAGGTATGGAGTCTAACCAGAGGCCAGGTGTTCACTGGAGCAAATAATGGTGGGGACAGACTTTGCTGCAGTCTAAAGGCAGGTCGTGGCCCCTGATGGCAAAACCCGGGAACCATCACCAAAGGGGAAACAAGGTAAACCCTCACTAGTGGAAAAAAATAGGGAACACCCAACAGACAATGCAGACAGACCAAGAGACAGAGGCAACCCAGACAAACTAGAAGGATTCCACACAGGAAGGAAAGAGAATGCTAACAACCGGGACGGATGGACTAGGACCAAGAGAAAGGAAGGGAAAACACGGAGGTAAAAAATGGGGGTGACCAGGAAAGTAATCATTCATCAAGCACACAGAAAGACAAGGAGGGAAGCAAAGATAGAGAGAGGAACAGAGGAGGAGAAACAGATAGAGTATAAAGTAAGAAACACAAGGCAGAACTAAAGCATATGGACTGGGCAGAGCAAACAGGCACAAGGAGCTGGGGCTAGACAAGAACTCTATAACCGGCAAGGGCGAATGGGAAGTGCATGCTATTTACAGGTAGGCTGACAAATCAGGGCATGTGGACTGGACCAGCACCATGCAATGATAGTAGATGGATCTTCCGGCAGTGGAAGCAGCCGGGAAATAGAACAGCTGCAAGCGCCGGGTGGTGCAAGTGGGGAAAATACATCTGACCACTGTCACCAGTGAATGCGTGGATCCTGGTTGCTAGGTGAGCACCAGTATCACCTGCTCTGAACCGCCATATCTAATAATATATAATATATTTTCTTTGTTGTATACCTGCTTTCCGCAAGCCCCTCTTCTCACCACCTCCATTTGAAAATTCTTACTTCATTTATATATTCATAGGGTGCTTTTTACCTAAAGACCCACAACAATCATAGCCCCTACTGTGATCATACACACAAATTACAAGCCCCCTTTGATCCTATGTAAATATGTGCCCACTCGTGAAATGCTCCGTAGTGAAATCAACTTGCTTTGTCAATAAAATGTATATTTCCCATAGCGTTGTGTTCCAAAAATCATGTGCTTATATATACATTAATATGACTTGGTAACAGCGTTTTGAAGCCTAAAAATACTTTATGTGTCAATAACCTGTTTTATGTGTAACTTTTGTTGTGAAGTCCATTATGTAGTGTCCCTTTAAATGTGTGGTCCCTTTTTAAATAAAAATAAAGTGCAGTAAAAACTCACATTTTAGTTGTCATCTATTTTTGGTAACTTGCTTGCAGATCTGAACCTGTTGATTGAAGTTTTCATCTTCTTCTCTGGCTGGAAGCGGCATCCCGGTTCTGCATCTTCAGGGTTCCGTAGCTAATGACCACTTAGTCACTAGAGGTCCCCCTTATATAGCCTTTATGACATAGAGACTTGGGGCTGGATACAGACCTTGTGTGATACAGTGCTTGAACTTAGTTACTCCTGGGCTAAACCATGTTAATTGCAGGGGAGTTAAATTTCATCTGTTGCAAACAGTATTAGAGTTTAGAGGTGATGTTTCCTATACTAAGTTTAAATAACAGTGTGATAGTAAAGCTGGTCAGTATCTGTGTCCAGTAAGCAATTCAAAGATATATCCATGCAAAGAATACAATTAATTTAACTCCCTCTGAAATCAACATGGTTTAGCCCAGGTGTAACTAAGTTCAAGCACTAAGGGCCGGATCCAGAACTACGTCCGTCTTCCACAGACGGCCGTAATTCAACGAACGCGTGCGCAGTAGCTATTGTTCATTGAATTACGGCCGTCTGTGGAAGACGGACGTAGTTATGGCTCTACCCCTATGTCTGGATCCAGCCCTTGGACACAGAAAGTGGTTGTAGTGGACTTTTCAATGAGTCTTATGCTGGGCACACAGATTACTGGTGTTAATGAAGGCTACAATGTCCTGAGAAAGGGTTGGCCACCAATAACTCAGCTGAATGAATGCTTGAGTTTACCGTATACCGTATATAAAACTTGGAGGTGTGAGCCCATTGGTAGAGTTTCCTCCGAAGAGGACTTAGAAAAAAAGTTTTGCCTGGAGGAGGGTTCTCCTAACCTGACCTCCTCTGTATCAGTTAGGAGTGGTCGTTTCCTGGACATTTGGAGTACTTCTGCTGCAAGTGACTGGAATCGCAACAATAAAAGCTTTTCCTTGAGCTTCCGTTGCCTTTCTTGAGTAGTTATTCAGGATCTCCCCAATTGCATGGGCTCCTTGTAAGGAGCATCAGATGAATTAGGATGAGGGCGACTAAAGGACTTAGGACGCTGGCCCTCCTTCTTCTCCTCTTGACACCGGATATTGATGTGAATACAGGTAGAAATAAGTTAATCTAAAGTGGAAGGTAGTTCTTTGGAGACTAGCTGGTCCTTAATTCGGTCTGAAAGACCCTGCCAGAAGACTGTGACAAGTGCATCCTCACTCCAAGAGAGTTCTGATGACAGGGTATGGAACCATACCACATATTGGCCCACAGTGAGATCTTTTTGTTGCAGGTGTAGGATTTCCACAGCAGCTGAAGCAGAGCGAGACTCATCAAAGATAAGATGGAACATGGTCAAAAAGTCCTTGAGGTTGGAGAGCATAGGATCCGACTTCTCCCAAAGTGGGGATACCCAGGCTAGAGCTTGGCCAGATAGCAGAGAGATGATATACGCCACTTTGGATTTGTCTAAAGAAAAATTTTCAGGCTGGATTTCAAAGTGCAGGCTGCATTGGTTGAGAAAACCCCTACACATCTTGGGGTTCCCATCGAACTTGGCAGGCGTTGGCAAGGATAATCTGGACCCACTGATGGGGAAAGCAGATTGCAACAGAGGTGGAGATACTGGAGAAGTCATGACAGTTAGTAAATCTCCCATTTGGTTAGCCAATTTATGAAGGCAATTCATAACTGGACACAGATTAACTTCCTGTCATTGAATTCTTTCTGCCATGCTTTGGGCAGATGTGGTCCCCTGGGGGTTTTTCCCGACGGAATCCATCAGGCCAGAAAAAACTATACTGGACTGACTTGGGCGGGTATCCGCCCTGGGTTTTGCTCATGAGTCAGTGGGCAAAGGGATTCAGGCTTGACATGGCTTGGACCAGGACTGGAACTAGAGCAAGAAAGGAATCAGGACCCTGAGTGAACAAGTTGTTCTGGCACTGATGACTCTGGGTTTAAATAGAGAGTCCCTGGCCTGGATTGGACAGACAGATCATGTGCATCTCCTGGCTTGTGCTGCAGATCATGTGCTTCTCCTAGCTTGTTCCTGATTTGCTGCTGTAGATCATGTGCACAGATCCAAGATGGCAGTGCCCATGCACTGGAAGACAGCAGCGTTTGATGCCAGTAATGTACAGGGAAGCATGCGTTGGACATCATGGATGGAGCTGCCACTACTGGAGGCAGAGGATAGGCAAGCCTGGAGAGAGCAGCTGACAGATGGCTCTTGACTTGGAAAGTCCTGCGTTTTGTGACACCTGCCCATGAATTGCTCAGTTTCATTTGCTTATTGAAACTCGTGTATGGTTGCGGGTACAAGATGCTGAGGGGTGGCCCATTATTTAGATGATTTCCTGGTGGTTTCAGCAGATTTGGTTATTTGGAAGACTTTCCTTCAAAACTTTAATGGGTTAGGGTATGGCAGGCCCCTCCTGTCTCAAATGAAGAACTAAAATTACACATGGACACTGTGGATGGCAAAGGTTTTGTTTGTTTTGCTGGGCAGCGGCACCATAGCTGTCACAATGGGTTACCAAGGGCTTCACATGCAACCTAGTCTTGCTAGAGATTTTGGTCTCCATGTTATATGATCAGAAAGCGTTTTTTTCTGTGTGATCACATGAGGGAGGCTATTAATATACAGCCTTAATAGCCCAGCAGTTGGAACCTGTGAGAGCACAGGTGGATGATGAGGAAGTGGCGATGGCGATGCTGCAAAATCTGATGCCAGAGTTTGATTTCCTGGTGGTAGCTTTGGGGTCCAATGATACCAAGCTAACAACAGAGATTGTGAGAGCCAAGTATACTACAGTTCCAAGAACGTATCCCCATCGAGACAAACGCTTAGTTTTCTGCCCTACTAACAAAAGGTACAAAGTTCAAAAAGCCCAAGTTAAAGTGTTTTGTATGTCACAAAATGGGACACAAAGCTTCTGAATGCAGAATGAGAATTTCCAGTGGTGCACAGAAGAAGCGTGACAAGCCAAACGAGTCACCATTGAATGTGGCAGGCAGTCATAAGGATTGCTTTTAATGCTTACGATCAGTGTAAAACCGCATCCGACCGTAGGTCTGGATTAGGCCCAAAGTCCTTACTGCTACATGGACTCGAGGGCCACTAGGCATTTCAGCTGCAACTAAGAGTGGTTTACTTCATTGAAAGCATGTGAGCCCATTACAGTCAAAGGGACTGGAGATAAAGGGCCTTATCCAGACCTACACTGGTGTGCGTAGCATATTATTGCCGAACGGACCATCGATGCATGGCAATAGGCACTCCCCTTGCTCGTACCTAGTTTAGCTTCCATACGCTTGGCAAACCCTACCCTAAATTTTGTGTTCGTACCTGCGGCCGTCCGTACGTTCATTGCGCATTAATGATGCCTAGCACGCCCATACTGTACAATTTAAATGCCTTTAATGCAGTTACGATTAAGGCACATACGCAAAGATTTTCAGACTGTAACATGAGCGTATCATCTGCCCCACGCATGCACAGTAAGTACAAATGAAAGTTTTTACGCTTACAATCAGTGTAAAACCGCATCCGAGCGTAGGTCTGGATCAGGCCCAAAGTCATTACTGCTACAAAAGTTGGGACAATCACAGTGCATCTAAGAATTAAAGGTGAAACTGTCATTACAGACATCCAAGATGTTTTGTTTGTGTCAGATTTAGGAACCAACCTTATAGCCATAAGTGTCCTGGAAGAAAAAGGTTACAATTTGCAAACGGCAAGTGTATGATGCAAACAAAAGAGGGACTGTAACTGCAACAGCTACCCGTTGTAACCAACTGTATGTCCTGAACACTGAGGAGTGTTGTGCAATGGCGGCTTCTAAATTCAAACCAGTCCATGGAGCTGTGGCATAAGCAACTGGGTCATCTGGGATATGACAACGTCCAGAAACTCCTTGATGGGATGGTGACATGAATCACTGTGAGCAATCCTGAAAGACCAGCATGTGACAGCTGCATAAAGGGTAAGTAAACACGTTGCCCCTTTCCAAAGTCAGCGACTATAGCGGAAGTACCCCTGGCTCTAGTACATAAAGACGTGTGTGATCATATGGAGGTGGAGCCGATTAGTGGCTACCGATACTTATAACTCTCATCGATGATGCCACAAGGATGACACATGTATACTTTATTAAAGCCAAAAGTGAAGTTATCAGTAAAATAGCAGAATACAAGAGCCTGGTGGAGACTCAAACAGGTCTGAAATGAAAACTCTTGAGATCTGACAATGCTGGAGAATATGACAACAGGACACTTGGGAGGTATGCATGCAGTAAGCCAGGTGAGCCAATTTGCAATCAACCTTGGAAGACAACACTGGACTGCAGTGAAAAGAATCTTAAGGTACCTGAAAGGTACAAGTTCATTAAAGTTGGAATTTACAAAATCTAAAGATTCAACTTTAAAAGTTTTCTGTGATGCTGATTGGGGATCAGATGAGGATGACCGTCAGTCCTACACAGGATACATGATCGTTTTAGCAGGCGCAGCTGTCAGCTGGGTGAGCAGGAAGCAACTCACTGTTGCCCTATCCACCACTAAGGCGGAGTACATGGCACTTACAGAAACTGCAAAAGAAACTCTCTGGATCCAAGAGACCCTATGTGAGTTGAACTTTCTCAAGCAAAGTGATACCATTAACATTACATGTGATAATAAAGGTGCAATTGATTTATCTATTAGTACCAAGCACCATGGTCAGTCCAAACACATTGCCATTCGACACCACTTTATCCGTGAATTAGTGCAGAAAAAGTCTGTCAAGCACGGACAATGCTGCTGATATGTTAACTAAAGGATTGACATCAGACCTACTGAATATGTTCCTGACAAAGTGTGGACTGGAATATATTTAATTAATGTTAATTTGTTTCACTGTTTACTTGTTTTGTTTCATAACCCATGTTTTGGGTTGCAGGAAAACTTTATTGAAAATGTGTTTTGATAAAGTGCAATGTTTTATACATGTGACTGGAGACAGCCCTGAGCAAGGGAGGGTGTTGGAGATGAGAGCGCTCAGTAACCTGTCTCCTTCTCTATACTAATGACTGCTCCCCTGCTATAGTGTCTCCTTTGTTTTTTGTTTTTCCATTAAGTCTTTGAATTTTTTTCTCACATTTCCTTACAGCGTTGGTGGAAGTTCTTGATAATGGGCCTCTATTTTATTTACTGTGCATTATGATGTCCCCTGTCTCTAGTAGATGCCGCAGATTTAAGATGGTCTGACAGGTGTGGAATGCTGTGGTCCTAATTTTTGGGTGTCGTAACCAAGGAATTTAGGCTGTTTAGTCTTCCCAATGTGGTAATTTTTTAGTTAAGTGAAAATGAGGTTGGTATGGTCCCCAAATTACAGCTTACTTCAGAGATTAAGCTGGATTTGCTTTTGGCTTTTCAACATTTGCCAGAGGTCCAGTGGGTATGGTCAGATATTGTTCCTCAACAGAACTGGAGGTTATCTGGCAATGGTTTGACAATAGATGGCATACGTCAGAAGGTGAATAAATCCATTAAAGTCTTCCTCCTGGCCCATGGCAGACATATCATTCATATATCGTATTAAATATAAGTCACACTTTTACAGGTCCGATGGTGTCCATCTATCAGCTGCAAGAATGGAGGTTTTTGTGAGTTTTTGGAGTTTATTAGTTCAGTGTTGTTGTAGTGATAGTGTTGTGACCAGATTTTATCCAGTTGTTGGAAGTAAACAATAGCAAGCTAGCAATGTTATCTTGAAAGGCCGACGTGGTGTTTGATTTTGTTTGTTTGTATTTGTAATTGTTGCACTTAGTATTTTGCTGTGTCGCCCCCATCAAATTTAAGAGTTAAAAACGTAATCCCCCTAAAAGTTATCTCAATAAATATCCCAACACTTAGTTTAATCCCTTAATATGTTGTCATTGTGTTTAATTGTATTGTGTTTTACTGGGGAAAGGTTGCAGAGTCTTACTGGCTCATCAAATATTGGAAGTTTATTACTATAAGTACTCGTTACAAATGTGTTCCAAAACAGCTATAAAAAACAATGGAGAGTTGAACTGAGATAGCCATCCACTCTGTACCCATGGAGTGATCTATCATCCGCCCAATGCACCTTGTCAACAATTTATTCAACACTTTTCTGCACGGCTCTCACAATTCTTAACATCCCAACCATTGTTCTAGGTGATTTTAACATCCCCATTAACACTCTTCATCTCCTGATGCCACTAAACTTTTCTCTCTAATCATATCTCTTGGGGGTCTCATTTACTAAGATCGATGTTGGACAAATCGCCCAAAGTCACGTGACTTTAGCTGTTTTTGTCCCATCGTCGTATTCACTAAAGCCAAAGTCCCGGAACATTGGCCTTTTTTCAGATATAACACACTCGATTCACTAAAGGGGATTTTCTGGAATCGCCTGATGATCGCCAGGAAAGCGCTGCCTCAAATCTCACCTTCTAGGTGAGGCGATTTTACTATAATCAATGGCAATTAAGCATCATGCTGTATGCAAACTATGAAAGTCACTCCTCAATTGCATTCACATGTGGCTTTTGGTTGTTCAGAGAGATAGAGAGAAATTGCATTTGTGCTACTTTGCTTATGATGGATTGTGGAGATGTTCTGTTGGTGTTTGAGGCTGGTGTGACTGCTATATTAGCAACCACATTTATGGAGAAGAGGAGAGAGACCATCACCAGCCCCTGGTTCAGCGCACACTGTCCATCAGCAGACACATACGTGAGTTTAATGTGCCTTTGGACCTTGACTCCCTGTCTGATCAGGAGGTTGTGCAAATGTTTAGGCTCAATCGTGCTTACCTTCTGGGTTCCCAGCTTCCCAGGTAGTCAACAGACGAGCAGGAGTGAAAGTAAGCTTGTTTAATGAAAAATGGTGAATGAACAAATATGTGCATAAATAAAACAGTCTTGGAATTCAGACTTTGAGTGCAGATGACTTGAGCGGACTGGAGGTGCAGATGACTTGAGCGGACTGGAGGTGCAGACGACTTGAACGAACTGGAGGTGCAGACGACTCGAGCGGACTGGAGGTGCAGACGACTTGAGCGGACTGGAGGTGCAGATGACAGGACCGGACTGGAGGTGCAGACAAGACCGGACTGGAGTTGTAGACAGGACCAGACTGGAGTTGCAGACAGGACCGGACTGGACCAAGACAGCAAGACCAGGATGGCGAGATCAGTACGGCAAGACCAGGATGACACCAGACGAGACCAGGACGGCAGGACCAGGATGAGACCAGGCGAGACCAGGCAAGGGATCAGGCAGGACCAGGATAAGACCAGGCAATGGATCAGGCAGGACCAGGATAAGACCAGGCAATGGATCAGGCAGGACCAGGATGAGACCAGGCACGACCAGGCAATGGATCAGACTTAACTTTAGAGCAACAGTAGGCTTGAACTTGATGCTAGGCAGGTTTGACTGGGCTTGAACTTTAGGCAGGTTTGACTGGGTAGCAACAATAGGCTAAACTGTATAGCAACAGTAGGCTTGAACTTGATGCTAGGCAGGTTTGACTGGGTAGCAACAGTAGGCTAAACTGTATAGCAACAGTAGGTTTGAACTTGATGCTAGGCAGGTTTGACTGGATAGCAACAGTAGGCTAAACTGTATAGCAACAGTAGGCTTGAACTTGATACTAGGCAGCAGGGCTGGTGCTAGGGTGTTCGGCCCCTCCCTGCAAACTTTAAATTTGCACCTACCTGTTTAACAATTTGTCATTATAGTTTCTAGAGTATAGTATCCATGTAAGCATCATAAAACACAATCTTGTAAACACAATAAAAGAAAGGAAATCATAGTCGCTACTATACAATACAAGCAGCATTCTAGTCTCTACTATACAAATCCCATTTCATCCTAAAAACTGCAATACAATACAGACTATATATGTTAGGGACACATACCTTACAGACATTGGGCCTGATCCAGAACAACGTCTGCGTGCGATTTTTTCGTCCGTTCATTAGCGTAAGTGGTTATTTTGAGCGATCTGCGCATGCGTAGTTGGCGTATTTACGCTTGAAAATACGTCCGCGCGATCCACAAGTATGTATTTCACTCTACGTGTGATCCTGAATTAAGTAAATGTGATTTTACGCCTACGTAAAGGAGTGGGCATGACAATCGTAATTTATGGGAGTGTCAAAATATGCTAATGAGTAAAGAGGGCGTGGGAACGTATTTACAATCGATTCACATGTTCGTTACAACAAACATAACTTCATTTACGTGAACTAAAGTTAAGGTAGGGTTTCATTCGCGAAAGAACAAAAGTTGTTGCATTTCCGTGTCACAGCGTAAGTTCGTTTATCAGCGTAAATACTTACTATGGAGCCATGCACCTGTAGCTACTTATGTGAAAGAATGATTAATTACCTAATTGTACAATCTATATAAATCCCAACCCTGCTAGTGTTTCCTTATGCTTTTCCTTTGTGAATGTGTGTTCCTTGTTGGATTTGTTTGGATTTGTTGCAGAAATTTTTGCAGATTGATATTTGTGTAGTAACTTATATATGTATAAAAAGTTAAAAAAAAATTTGCTTACTTACGTATTAATAAACTAAATTATTTATATTATGTTTTAGATCTTATGTATGTAATGTAATTCAACGAAAATCATTGAATTTTTTTTTTCTTCTTTATTAGATTGGATTTTTTAATTAAACATGTCTTCTGTTGGACCTGTAGCTAATGTAAGTGTATGTTGAATGTTGCTATGTTAATTTAAACACTGTTATGTTTCAATCTTTGTTTCATGTGTTTTGCTTACACTTGATATTATTGTATGTTTATTTTATACATGTTAGATTTATTTTCAAAATAGTGTGGGTTTTTTTTTATTGGTTGTAAACAAATAGTTTAGTCTTGAAATTTTTTTCAGAACAATCTCCTATAATTGTTTCACAACTGGCCTAAAGCAAGTTCATTACCATGGAATAAAATTATATATATTTTACATACATACAACTTATTGTTATACTTTTAATAGGTAATTATGTTTTAAATATATAATAATGCTCTCTATAGAACAACATAATCTTCTCTGGATGTATGCCATTTCTTTCAAAGTATGTTATACATTTCATCCTCCAACATGTTATATGTATGTAAAAATATAAATAATATTTATTTAGCTTCTTATGGGCCTTTCTACTAATGTTTCAGATGTCTTGCATCATCATTGCAGCTGCTGCTGTTGAGGAAGAGGACCAGCTCCATAGCATGGTCCTTCATCCACGTCCGAGTCATCGCCTGAGGACCAAGGAGCGCATCTTTAGACCACGTATCAGTCTGTTTAATGTGTCTGACGAGGAGGTTCGGTGATGCTATCGCCTTCCTCCACATGTCATATTGGAAACCTTGGAGATTGTAAGATCTGATCTTGAGGCCAATATAATGGCACGTACAACAATTTAACTGTTAACTAAATTCCTGGCAGTGTTACAATTTTGCGCCTCTTGAACATTCCAGAGGGTGATGGGATGCGCAACAGGAATGTCCCAATCTTCCTTTAGTCGTGTGTTAGAGGAAGTTTTGAGGGCACTCCTGTTGCGTGTTACACAATTTATAAATATGCCATTGAGTGAGGAAGCTCTTTCGGGGGAATCGCTCTGGTGCCAAGGGGTGGAAACCCTATGATTTTACTAAATCACAAGGGTTTCCACTCTCTGAATATCCAGGTGGTGTGTGACGCCAACCTCCTCATTCGTAATGTTGTAGCCAAATTTCCTGGGTGTTGTCACACATGTCACATTTCCTGGGTGTTAACATTTGAGATTGAGGCTGACATGGAGGAGGTAAATGTTATGGAGGAATACCATCATGGCTCATCTCAAAGCAGTAGTACATTTCGCAATCGTGTGATAGAGACATATTTTTAAGTAAGTATTGCTATGTTTATAATATAATAAGTAGAAAAATATATATATTTTTTTTTTTATTTAAATGAAAAAATACACTTGTCATTCACCTCTAATGTGAAACTTGATAATAATTTCTATCTTCTTTTTAATAAAAGCATAAATTAATTATTAAAAAATAGATAAAACAAATTGGTATGTTTTATAAATGCTTTTATTTAAATGCTAATACAGAAAATTAATACATCATGTTTAGCATTTTGTTATTTAGGAAATATTGAATTTTAAACAATATATATATTTTATTTTTTTTGCAGTGTTTTTGCCACCTTTATTTTCTTTTGGTGCTGGTGATGGTGATGGGGCTGTTTTAGATCTTGTTTTGGGGGCCGAACAGCCTATTTCCGTGTTGCCAGACATTGCTGCTGATCTTTTTGATGCTCTGACTGGTGCTGGCATTACGTCTGTGCTAATCGTGGATGATGTTGATTTAATAGCCTCAGGTATTGTTTGAGTTGTATCTTTTTTTACTGTGTAATCAAAGAAAGCTTTCATCAAATCTTTCATTTCCTTGGAATGCCCTGTTATTTATTGACATTTGCTCATGTAGGGGGTCCAGTTTATTGATTATTTGATTTGTGCGATTTTGCATTGCACGGTAGGATGTTGATGGGCCAGGTATTTCATCATCATGTTATAAAGGTGATGGGGTGGATGGTGATGGTGATGCCAGAGCTGGTGGTGGTTGTGCAGGTTGTGTGGTGTTGGTTGTGATGTGACCTCAAGATCTTCATCATGTATGGATTGTGTGTCTCTCTTTATGTCTTATTTTAGATTTCTACTACTCTATTGAGATACATTTAAAGACATTCAACATTTCATATTTAAAAATAATACAATTGAAAAGCTGTATATCTTTAAAGTAGATGTAATACAAATAATATGATATCACATTTAATATTACCTTTGCTGTCTTCTGATTCTGTGTTTGACACTGGACGCAAGAGTCTTGGTGGTGGACCGTCCATGGTGTCATGGTCACCAACACCCTCTATCTCAGCTGTAGACACAGCACGCATGGCCAAGGTTTCTAATTCATTGAAATTCAAGGTTTCAGGTATTGGTCCAGCTCCTGTTTGCCTTGAATGAGTGTGTCTCTTAGACATTTTTTTTTTTATTTGATTTTTGAAATCCTGCCATCTGTGAATGAAATAAAATAACCTTTAACAATAGAACAATAGATGTTTGGTTTGATTAGGCCAACTTTGTAGTAAATTAATTAAATTAACATTAAAAAAGATAAAAATATAAACCATTCATACCTCTTTTTCAGAAGTTTTACTGTTCGGAACATACCATTGGGATTGATTTGCCTTGAATAGGTGACAAAACGCTCATGAATGCCATTCCACACACTTCCTCTCAGGTGAGCAGAGATCTCACCACCCTCAGTATATGTCAGTTCCCTCAGTTCCCTCAGTTCCATGACCTCAGTCACTAAAAATGTAATCTCTTGTGCAGTAAAGTTTGGATTTCTTTTCTGTCCCTTTGGACCTATGATGATTACAGTGTGTACTTACACACGTGGACGCGGGTATTGCACGCCTTTTTACATCCTTCATTTGCACTCTGATTGGCTAATGGTTTTTACTGTTCGGATAGGCTTTTTTTTCTATGATGTCTAATTAAATTCGCCTGTCATTATGCGTGCGTGCTTTCACTCTTACGTATGTC
Organism: Limnodynastes dumerilii; assembly: GCA_011038615.1. Lineage (NCBI taxonomy): Eukaryota > Metazoa > Chordata > Amphibia > Anura > Limnodynastidae > Limnodynastes > Limnodynastes dumerilii. The sequence continues at coordinate 42,068 of WWET01005061.1, forward strand.
CGCTGTATGTAATTTTTACAATTCTAAATTATAAAAACATCCATTTTGTTATATAAAATTTGTAAAACATTTCTATGTAGACATACATGTATGCCATTATAAAAATGTTTATGAAGTATACCATTGTAGTGATTGGCAGGATGTGTGTGGGCCTGTCAAGTGGGCCTGTCAAGTTTATTCTTAGGTGATTGACAATTACATGTGCATATGAGTTAAATTAGATTTAAATATATTGTATAGGATGAAGATTGGCTGCTCTTTGTGGGCGTTACAAGACACAACCAATGGCATAGTTAGATCTAAAGGTGCGTGATCTAAAGCGTCACTTTGCGTGAGTTCATAATTTTTATTATAAAATGGCAGCTGCACGCGCGGAGCCCTTCTCGCATGCAGAGTTGCGGATCCTGGTCCATATCATGGACCAGTTCGACCTCCGCCAGCCCCGCTGTAATGCTGCCGTTAGGGCAGCATATATTTAAATACAGCGGGAGATCAGACGCCGTCTTCGTGTCCACCACCGTGTGGACCAACTAATGCGCCGGTGGTCCGATCTAAGGCGGCACCCACCAGATCTGCTGGCGAAGGTCCGCATGCAGATCCAGCATCATGCACGCAGTAAGTATTTATTTTCAGTATACAATCCTTAGTTTTTACTTATGTGCTGCTTACTATGCAATGGTTCTTATTGTGTTTGTGAAATCATGATGTGTCAAATAATTTCATGTGTTATTAGATGAATTACTATGATGTTGGCCAAACTAGACTTTTGCTACTTTCCATTTTTAGATATAGGTATTAGTTTATTATAACGTCGTTTGAAGTTTGCTGTTGTAGTGATGCCCATGTTGTGTGTGCCATTAAAATGTAATGATATGACTTTGACATTGATATGGTCATATTAATAAATATTGATTATAAAAAAGGTTTGTGAAAGAAGATTGTTTTATCTTTTATGGGGTTTCAAGAGACATACAATACACACACGTTAATAGGGCAAGAGTGCCTATGATAAAGCAGTAAACAACATATTTTAAATGTAGTTGTTTATTTTGTTATTTTTAAAATTGTTTAGTAATTAGTTTTTTACTTAAAAGGGTGTTTATGGTAATTAAAATGTATGTATGTATGTATAATTTTTTTTATATCCATTAGGACGGGACAGACACAGAATGGCGGAATTTGCCTGCCGACAGCTGGAGAGGGAGGAGGAGGAGACTGAGGAGGAGGATCAGCTGGAGGAGGAGCAGGCTCCAATTTCAGATGAAGATGAGGAGGAGGAGCAGCTGGAGGAGGAGCAGGCTTCAATTTCAGAGCAGCATGAGGAGGAGGAGGAGCAGCAGGAGCAGGAGCAGGAGGAGCAGGCTCCACAATCGCCTGAGGAGGACATTGGGCAGGAGCACCATCATGTGCAGCCAGAACAGATTGAAGGGGGAATTGGTAAGTGTGTTTTTTTTTATATCATTTATTTTTCTAATTGTATTATGTATATGGTGACATGACGTGTATGTTTTTCTTTAATAATAACAGACAAACTTCAATCTACATGCAAAATTTAAACAAAAATAAGATTGTAATATCTGCATCCTTAAAAATGTTATTAAAAAAAAACATCACAAACCATTTATTTGTTTTATCTTTAATAATGTAATTGATGTCATAATAATTAGGGACATACCAGGAATATGTGTGACATTTCAAATGTCACATAACTTGTATAATGGAGCTGCTTATGCAAAATTTAAAATAAGATTGTAATATCTGCATCCTTAAAAATGTTATTAAAAAAAAACATCACAAACCATTTATTTGTTTTATCTTCAATAATGTAATTGATGTCATAATAATTAGGGACATACCAGGAATATGTGTGGTGTGACAAATGTCACATAACTTGTATAATGGAGC
>WWET01005061.1:68279-80091 GCA_011038615.1 Limnodynastes dumerilii
CCTAACTGTAGCGTAGTTACAACGAGGAACTCCCCCTCAACCGTAACTACGCAACAGTTAGGGACGCCCAAATCAGAAAAAATAAAAATCTAACTGCGCTGGCCGGTCGATCTTACACATACGCCCGCCGTAACTACGGCAGCAGGCGTTAGTCTGGATCAGCCCCCATATTCCAGGAAACACTTTGTTGTATGCAGAAGACACAATACAACGAGTTTTATCTGTTGACTGTTAGTTATATTATAGAGATGGTGATGTGTGTAACATAAAGGGTGTGTGGGTCCTTTTTGAAAGGGTCGTTCTGTACCAGCCAGTTCGCAACTGGATGGGAGAAATCGGTATTTTTGAAAATGGGATTTTCTATGCGGGGACCCACACCCATTTTAAAGTACTTTTTTTTATTTTTTGCAGTCACAAGATACTCACCTATTTTTTTTTTTATCATGTTTGTTTTTTATTTTTCACTTTACTGTATGTCTTTTGAAGACTCACATTATATATTTGAACACGGTGTATTTTATCCTATCCATAACATGGTGATAGTAAGTTTGGTGAACAATTTTTGACACACTTGGGGCCAGATTTACTAAGCTGCGGGTTTGGAAAAGTGGAAATGTTGCCCAAAGCAACCAATCAGATTCTAGCTCTCACTTTCCTATTGCATACTAGAGAATGTCAGATAGAATCTGATTGGTTGCTGGGCAACATCTCCCCATTTCCAAACCCGCAGTTTAGTAAATCTGACCCCTAGACTCTTCTCTACTTGCAGGATATCACATCTTCTTCACATCAGGGTCTGGAGAAAATGAGCCTATCCCTAGCCTTTGCCCCTGCATTTTTCCCAGCAATATCCAGTGTTCAGTAACTCAACATGGGGGTGTGTTTAAGTAACATAATTTGCAGACTTATAGGTAGTTTCTGAATGTTCCCAGCCCAAAAACTCTGGCCCTGATTCCCACTTAAGATGGAAATAATACGCACAGATTTGCAAATATAAGCACCTAATTGGCATGTGCACTCCTAGGACACTCCCCTCGTTCTTACGAGTTTTTGCATACTTCCGCCACCATAGAGCTACCTTTACGCTCCGTATTTATCTTTGTACTGCAAACCTAGCCCATAGTACCCTATTTAAATACCTTTCCCCACTCACTTTTCTTAACTTCCTACTTACTACGGAGTAGCAGCATGCCCCTTCTTATGGATTTCATTACGGAGTTAAACTTCCTTGCGCATTGGCTTTCTGTGCGTAACATCTGGATGCCGCACATCCTGGCCTTCGTATGTTTAGGTATGTACTTTAGTGTGAATCCCATCCTCTGTATTTTGCACAATCAGTGTGACTTTGCATATTGGACCTGATTCAGAGATTGAAAATAAGAACTTGAAGTTACACCTGGGCTAAACCATGTTGATTTCAGGGGGAGTCAAGTTAATTTTATTCCATGCATGCAGGGAGAATGCTTTGCTTTTACTTATTGCACACAGATTCCTGATCAGCTTCACTTTTAAACTGCTAATTAGACTTGAGCTGGGAAACATCACCTTTTAACTATAATACTGTTGCAACAAATGAAATTTGACTCCCCTGAAATCAACATGGTTTAGCCCAGGTGTAACTTTAAGTTCTTATTTTCAATCTCTGAATCAGGGCCTTAATTTCAAGTTCTTCTTAAGTCTGAATCAGGCCCATAATTGTTTTTTGTCAATATTTTATAATGATTTAGATAGCATAGACAATGGAAATGCAAATGTAAAGAACCAAATTAAGTACTTCTGACTTGCAGCATGAACAACCAGGTTTGTGAATAAAAGAAATAAAGTCTACTGAAATCACAAGAATTATTCTATTATAGGACATGTAATAACCACTTATCACACCAGAAAATGCACTTGCAATTTAAGTAATGGAGCAGTGGAGGATTTATATCTATTATATTTATTCTATGGAATTTCTGAACAAATTCTCTAAGTGAAAAAATTATACTGCTTTGGCTACTTTATGAAATTTTCCTGACAATTTCAACAAGCAAAGTTGGAGTTGGAGGCTAACACTGGATTAACTAGGGTTAATGGAGCCCAAGGCAAATGCAAACCATACCCTCACCCTTTGTTATACTGTTTGCCCCCCAAAAAAATTGTAATTATGGCCCCCCTTTGGACCTGGGTGTCTATTGGTGGCCGGGTCATGTGCCCTATAAAACTCACCCAAGTTTTACCTCTCAGTGCTAACTGTTTGTTAGATAATTTCTTTTCCACAGGATTGATGCCTTCTAAAATATGTGCTGTTTACGGTGCACATGTGGCTTTGGAAGCTTTGCACGTAACAAAAAATCATAAACTTTACCTGTTCTTTAGTATTAAATCTTGGGGCACTCAAACATATAGAAGCAGAACACATTTAAGCATCAATATAGGTGACATATCCAATGAAAATACATTTGGGTCAACTTGGCCATAACTGACTCTCTGTTTAATGACTGTTATCACACTTTTTCATTTGTAGGAGTAGTACAATTGTTTAATATAACATACTAACTAATCAATACCACTAAACTATAGGGCTCTGGTAACAGTAAGTACTTTGTCCAAGGCTAAACCCCACAGTTTGCATCACTATAATTTGCAACAATTTTTAAAGGAACATTGCTAAATCTATGCTACAGATGCAATTTTATGATAGTAACCAAACATATTTGTTATGTGTGTGTAGTTAATCATATACAATTTAACCTTTTTATTTCCAGAATGTCTGGCTCTGTGGTGCGGAAATGGTTAAATTTATTCAAAAAATAAAGTTGGCATTTGTGGAAAACCACACACACAGCTTATGCGTAACAATGATTCCTCCTGGGTCTCCTTATTTTCCATAGCTTGAACTCATCAGCTCCTCCCCTCAAAACAAGAACACCTGCAAACAACGTTGTGAAAGGTTCTATGACCTGATGAACTCTTTTTGACGTTTTTATGTGGTGTGTCAGACCCAGACAGTGGGTAAGAGGGAGGTGTTTTGCTCACAGAAGGCCCCAGGAGTCTGGGAAAATAAGAGGGAGTGAGGAAAGGAAGAATAACTTAAAAAGGAAAGTGAAAAAAAATTCTGGATTCTATTGACTTTGTAGTTATGTAAGCCCCACATGCCTTTAGGTCTATAATAAAGCATAGAAGTATAAACATGTGTATGTATGGACAGATAAACATTGCATTCATAGCAAAAGAATGTCCCATGTATTTCCTTTAAGTTTACTTTATAACATAGCTATTCTCTATGTATTTTTATTTTTTTCTTGTAATGCACAGTATATTAAGTGTCTTGTTAAATCTAATCAAACCTCAAAGAATATAGTGTATTCTAAAGGAAACATACTTATTTTCTCATTTGGAACAGCTTTTTTTTATTAAATAATAGTACATTTTATGTGAAGAGAGCAAATGCTTTAACACTTAAGGCTTGCACACTTACTATAGTTTAAGAAAAAGTGAATGAGTGAACTAGGGGAATGGGACTAAAAGGAACACATATGATTATGATATTATACAGATGTACCTCATGTGTTTGTATCTAAAGTGTGTTCCCTAGTCTATCTATAGTATATGATCATTTATATTATGTTAACATTAGATATTATCTGACTTAATGGAAAATAAAAAAATAATTGCAAATTTATCATGTTTTGAGTTATTTATATTCTTTCCTTGCTTGTTTTCCAGAAGCAATCCTTATAAAAAAATTAGGCCTGCAGTCTTTTAGTAGTTATCGAACTATAGGTACCAACATATTTTGCCCCATTTATGTCTCTTTTTCTTCTATGATTTGTATTTAGGTACAAATAATTTCTGTAATTTTTCTAACATTGCTACAACCATAAAGTTAAAGTTTATAGAGGTACACATGCAACTGCTCGCACATGTACTATGTCAAAGATATATTTTATGAAACCTGAAAGGCACTAGGGCCCCATGTAAGCTCCGGGCTGTTCCTGGTACTCTTCTTGTACACCCTTGCTGCTGAGTCTGGTTTGCCCTCCAGCAAGTGGTGCCCCAAGGTACCATGAGAGATTCCACAATGCACAAAGATTTGAGAAAAAGATGTATGTAAGTCTCTCATTATACATTGTTCTTACACATTACAATCTGTACTATTGAAAAGTATTGTTAACTTACGATACTTAATATGAAAATTGACGTGCCTCAATAAACTTTCAAACTATTTAGCTGAATAGGATATTACTACCTTGCAAGATGTCGTTTAAAATGTCTGGATATTACAATGAGATACCATGAATGCAGTCAGCAGTGTATCATATATGTGCCCAGCATGATGAATGTGTAAACAAAGATGTTCTGGACATTCCCAACAAAGTTGTTTGTGAACAGCTTGGTGCCTCCTGCAGTTAACAAGAAGAAGAGAGACAAGGTCAGTTTATATAACCAGCATGATGAATGTGTAAACAAAGATGTTCTGGACATTCCCAACAAAGTTGTTTGTGAACAGCTTGGTGCCTCCTGCAGTTAACAAGAAGATCAGGCCCAAGGTCAGTTTATATAAAATGCACAGACTATTGAATGAAGTGCTTGTTGTAGTACTTACCCTTTAGAAAAGTACCTAATGGTAGGACTTCTCCCCACATGTGATGTTTAAATCTCCCTACACTTAGCTGAGAGTGCCCAACAAATAAACTAGTAAAATAAAAGTGTAAAAAATAAGGAGTGGCAGATCCAGAGGTAGAACTGTAAATGTACAAAGAATAGACATGCAAAGAAACCGAGGTGCACCATAAAGATCCTCTTACCGACGCATGTTTCTCTGTTACAGCTTAGTCATGGCTTGTACCGTGACTGGGTTGTTAGGAATCTTTTCAGGTTTGCCCAGCCAATCAGAAAATAAAGGAGTGTCATTCAAGTCAGAGTGCCGTACTATAAGAGGTATGGCACATGGGCTGTAATGCATAACGTGGATTGGTTCAAAGGGCCTGATCCAGAACTACGATGTTACACTGAGCGCTGTAGCGCTCAGCATAACATCGCTGCTCTGGCCCGACACTCCCCCTTGTAGGAGCGTATTAACTCTCCCTTACGCCGGGTGAAGGCTACCCTAACTTCAGCCGGCGTAAGGGAGAGTTGATACGCTGGGGCGGCGGCGTTAGTACGTTAACGCCGCCCTCCCAGCCTCATTACCCTCCCTCCCCCCGCCCCCCTACACTAACTTCAGCGTAGGGACGCTGGGGGACGTCCACTCCAGCGTCCCTACGATCGGGCGTTTCCATAGTGACGCCATCGAACATCTGCCTGGCGCATGCGCATTACAGCTACGGCTGTCATACTAGCGACGGCGTCCGTAGCTCTGGATCAGGCCCAAAGTGTGATTAGTCTGTGCAGGAGCATATAATTATGTATGGGCCTGATCCAGACCTACGCGCTTATATTTACGACTAAGCGTATTTACACCCTTGCGTAAAATAAGGTTTAATGGACTCAAGATCCAAACACACAAGGTCAAACACACCACAAATTGTAGTTACGATTACGACCTTACGATTGCATAGTTACTACATTCCTAGATCTAGATTGTTCATGTGTATTTACTATAGTACTAACTCTGGATCGTCGGCCGTACATATGCAAACATGGCCGAATGATCCATAGCTACGCTTTAACTGTTGTAATAAGTGTTTAAGTTTTCCTGTGTATGTTTTGTGTATGTTTTGTGAATATACTAATTGAAGGCAATAATTAAACTAATAACGTTTTTTTTATAAACTAAAATTCTTTTGTATTTTTTTTATGTTTTTTTAATAAATGTTCAAATAATATATGTATCGTTGTAAGAACTTCTAAATGTTATATTGCTAAGCTATTTTTAGGAATTAAATTGTGTATATTTTAAAAGTGCAACATGTCTATGTTATCACTTAATTGTTAGAAAATTATTTACATGTCCAATATGTTATGCATGTTGTTAAAATTCGAATTTCACTAAAGCTAAGTAGTGTTAAATTAAATTGTATTATTTAAAGGTGTATGCCTCATATTTTGTGTGTTATGTTGCTATTATGTTTAAGTAGAAGAACCAGCAACAACAAACTTGGAAACATTTAAAAATTTATTAACAAACAACAAATATAAAAATTCAAATTTAGAAAACTATTTATATATAAAAACAAAAAAAAATGAACGCCCACTGGCGTGATATAAACATAAAAGTAGTTGGGCAGTTTGCCCCATTTGAACCAGCATGTGCAGCATGCTGAGCATCTCGCTTGTGAAGGGGCCCATCTCCTCCTCCATGTCATCACCAGCTGTTGGATAAAGGAGAAAGGACATTTAGCATTTTAAAAGATACTCAGATATACAACTTACACAATCAATAAAATTAACCATAGTTTTTTGGAGAGTCACATATTTTGATAATGTAACCTGTCATCTCTCATGCATATTAAGCTATGCTCGCCAAAAAAACATTTACAGGAGTCAGTTCAGTTTGATTTTAAATCATTATTACCAACAGCCTCATTATACTTTTTAGGTGATGCTAAATCTTTATGTATGGTTGTTAAATTGTTAATGATTAATGATTTTTAAAAGCAATAAAATATTCACGACATATACAGTAATTATTTTTGGGTGGACACATTAACTTGCACACTGTAACATGTGCCACTAACCACAGTGAATTTGTGTCTTCATTATCCTTTATTTTTTGTGGGCCACTTACCAAACTCCCTTTCCTGAATTTTACACAAATACACACACTCAAAAATGAATTTAGAACAATTAGACAATACTTAGATTGCTGATTGTGTTTTTAATACAATCATCATTTTAATTAAAATGATTAAATTGGTCCTTGTAAAAACTTTGTCCAAAAATGAAACATTATTGTGTGTGCACAAATTAACAAACCAATCACTCAGCATGTCACCATATACAAATTATATTATTAACACACAATCCTAAAATAATTGCTGATTCAATGGGAAAATGACAAAAATAACTTACAGAGATTCCCTCCAGCGTGCTCATGCTGCACATGCTTGTCCAGCTCCTTAATCTCCTCCAGTTCATTCAGTTGAAGGAAATTGTGCCTGCTGGATCCACATCCTTCTCCTCCTCCTCCTCATGTTGGCGCTCCAGCGGCTCCTCCACTTGTGGCATCTCAACGGGCACCTCTGCCTCCTCTTGGGGCTCCTCAAGCTCCTCCTCAAGCTCCTTCTCCTCCAGCTCCTGGCGGGCAATTTCCTGATGGGCCAATTCATCCTGTATGTGTCTGGAGCATCCTAATGGATGTAAACATGATATTGTAAATTCATCTGCATATATTTAAAATACAAAGTCCTGAGGAGAAGAAAACAAAACAGGAATATGACACCAAATACAATGAATCCTTGTAGTAAATTAACATAGGCATTCAAAAACTTAAATAAAATCACGAAATACTCTTCGCTATTTGTTGACATTAATCACTGTTCGATAACTTACTAATAAATTACAGCTAACCAAAATACATGTTTTTTTCATACTGTCATCTGCCTATATTCTACATATCACACTGTGAACACCCCTAACAATTTTTTTACATTTTTAATTACACATATCATACAACGACTGATGATTTCACATTTTAGGCCTACTGCATGTATATAGTAAGGTAGGAAATAGATTAAGAACTCTGCGCTACAACGGCCCGTGGGTATTGTGGGTATAATGGTTCCTGATGTAAGGATAGGTAAAGATTGGCAATGATGGAGGTAGATGGGTGGTGATAAAGTCAATAAAGGGTATGAGTACAATATTGGGGGTACACAGGTGTTGATGGGGTATATGTGTGTTGGTGAACAGAGCAGGTTCAGAGTCAGTTCACATCAAATGCATTGATGGTATCTATTAGCTTGAGGTGAGATGGATTGCAGCTTCACGGAGGCACAGCAGAGCACGATGGAGGAGAGAGGGAGAGAGAGGCGCAATAGTGCAGTAAATGAAGAAAACTGTTGACGAGTAAAGCTGGTATCTTACTCATCCTGCCCTCCTCTTGTGCATAGGCGCGTAGCGGTAATGGGCTCGACAGGTCTGAGGAGGATCAGCTGGGCACTTCTCTCTGGTCGCAGGACTCTTCCTTACCCTCGGGTTGCGGTCAGGTCTGCCGTCAGAGGATGCTCCGCTGGTCACACGGCTGGAGTTTCAGTCCTCATGTCGCTCACTGGTTCCCCGTCTGGCTTCTGCATCGCGTCTGGTCTCTGTGACGTCACAGGAGGGATTCCCCTGTTCGTCCACGTGGTCAGTCTGGCGTGTGCTGAGAGAATGCCGCTGACACTCGGGGCTGATGGCAATGAGTGTGTGGGGCTGCGAGGGAAACCCTGGCCAGGGTTTCCCTCGTATAAACAGCTATTGACAGTATATATGAGTGGTATCTTAAACACGCACTATCCCGAAGGGCCTACACATAAAAAAAAAACCCTCCCACAACCTAGAGGATCCTGAGTTTATGAAACAATGGGACAACATATTGCAAGAATGCTCCCTTAAACTAATTGAGTTGTTAATTGCGGACAACCAAATTAAACTTATGACATTAGCGTCCGAAATTAACCACCTAGATCAGAAACTCACTCCCTTCAAAGAACTCCCAGCCTATTAACAACTAAAAAAAAAACAGCCACACAAAATAAGATTAAAAGTAAGGAAACAAGATTGATAGCAATCAAGAAAGGGAAAATCCTTAGAGACAGTTTAGGCACAACAACAAAAAAATGCATAACAACAAAAAAATCCTCAAAGAAACACAAACATGCCAAACTGACATATACCACCAAGAAAAATAACAACACCAAACAAACCCACAAGAAATCCAAAAGACCCCCCCAACCACCAACCCATACACCACCAACAGCACACAAATTCATACAAACCTGTTGCCCTCAAACGACAGTACTACCACCAGCACAACATGCAACAAACCATATACCTTATTGGGCCTGACATACCAGCAATACATGACTCACCTACACAATCGTACCCTAGGAGGATTAACAAACAAACCACACCCAGACGGACACATCACAATACCAATAACACACCCCAACCCAACTTCGGACACCGACACAGAAGACTACACAACAGACATGGACACACTATCCATATACGACACAGAGAACGAACCGGAATACACTGACCGCATCCTCAAATCATTCGAACGAGGCTAGCTGGACCTCAACCTTACCGAAATCTTATATCTAGAGGTTTCAAACTCAGACACACTAACAAACCAGGAAATAAACATGGAACCAGACCAGGAAAACATCATAGAACCGGACCAAAATATAGAGCCCCCCACTATACACTATACACAGAAAACACGCAAAATCCCACAGTCAATAGGACAAAACCTAGAGACCCCCTCCCCCTGTAGAGACTCCAAACACCCCAGCACAACACAAAAGAAAACTAGAAAGACAAGGAGGGGACACAGAGGGGGCCAAAAAAGAGACAACACAGGACAACAGTCAAACCATACCAACAATAACACCATCACTAAGCCTCTCGGAATCTTCAATCTTAGCTCCCTCACACTCACCAACAACGACATCTCCATGTTAAATAAAGGTCTAAAATTTGCCCCCACCAATAACACCAATCCCTTCCAAATATACCTGGACCTTCATAAATTCACGAGGAAACTCAATCTTAAGTAGTACTTTGCTAAACACCCACTAACCAGAGAAATAACAACCCAGTCCGCCTACAAACACATTACCTTACAACCAAATTCAAAATTCAACCCCATACACATGAAAGGGCAGTACAAGTCTAAGTACACCAAATCAGCGAACCTTAACAAACAAGAAAAACTCACACTTACAAACCTACAAAAATACAAGAGCATTGTTATCAAACCCGCGGACAAGGGGGGTGGGATCATCATAATGGATAAGCTCGCATACGATCAGGAGTCACATATGCTGCTTAGCGTTGAGACCACCTATACTAGACTTTCCTCAAATCCTACTACCGACATAGGAAACAGACCGAAATCCTACCTCGACAGGGGTTTACAGACAGATATCCTTAACAAGAAGGAACATGCATACCTACACATCACACACCCCAGAATCCCCATCTTCTACTTTCTACCTAAAATTCACAAGGACAGTCAACACCCATGACTGATCATTTCTGGTATCAATTCACAAACAGCAAATCTCTCACAATACATAGACCACTTCCTCCAACCTTACGTCACACTCCAACCATCATACCTTAAAGACAGTATACAAGTACTCCAAACCTTAAACAACATCACATGGGAGGATGACATGTGGCTCGCCACAAGCGATGTCACCTCCCTATATACAGTCATAGATCACCAACAGGGCCTAAACAGCATTGATCACACCTTAACGGAAGACCAGTCATTACAAACCAACCAGAAGGATTTTATCCTAGACGGGATCAAATTTATATTGGAAAACAATTACTTTTGGTATGACAACCACTACTACTTACAGCGCCGCAGCAGCGCCATGGGCACACGGTTCGTGCCAAGTTATGCAAACCTTTTCATGGGCAACTGGGAAAACCAACACATCTGGTCCCACCCCGACCTTGGCGCGAACCTTTTGCTATGGCGGCGCTTCATTGACGATGTCCTGTTCATCTGGAAAGGCTCAGAATCGTCTCTTATTCACTTCATAAACACACTAAACGACAATAACCTCAACCTCAAATTCACCACGACATACAACAAACAACAAATACACTTCCTTGACCTGGAAATCTACATCCACAACAAGACCATACAAACAAGAACATACCAGAAACCCGTCGATGTTAACAGCTACATTCTCAGTACCAGCAGCCATCACCCAAACTGGCTCTCAAATATCCCCACAGGCCAATTTAAACGCCTCCGCAGAAATTGCAGCCAACTGACTGATTTTGACTCACAATCACTCGCCCTATCACAGCAATTTATAGATAAGGGCTACGACGAGACACACATACAAAACACACGCCAACAAGTACGGGACACTGACAGACAACCATCACTGAACTACAAACCCCAAACTACCACAGACCTCACCTCAACCAAAATACTTTTCATCACCCAGTACAACAACGAATCTAAAACAATCAAAAAAATCCTTCAGAAGCACTGGCATAAAGATGACACTTTAAGCAACTTGATAGGCAAGGGACCGGACATAATATACACGAAAGCACCTAACCTACAACAAAAACTAGTCAAAAACCACATCCGAGAAGTACCAACCAAAACCTGACTTGCACAAGGGAAAGGATTTTTTCATTGCACTATATGCTCAAACTGTAAGACACTCAAGTACACAACCACAAAAAGTACAGTCTCCTTCACATCCAATATAACCGGACAAGAGCATCAAGTTAGGGACTCCATCACCTGCGATACCACACAGGTGGTTTACCTCCTGGTGTGCCCCTGCAAATTGCAATATGTGGGGAGGACCGTCAGGAGCTTAAAAACCATAATTAGCGAACATATACACAATATTAAAAATGGTTACGAACTCCATAGCGTGTCACAACACTTCAGGGACCACCACGACAGGAACCCCACTGGCCTAAAGTTTATGGGAATAGCTTTAAGCAAAACGGACTGGAGAGGCGGTGACTCCATCAAAAGAATCAACAGGATAGAACTTAAATGGATCCACAACCTTAAGACTCTCACCCACAGAGGTCTTAATGTGGACCTAGAAATTCAAAATATAATCAGCTGATCATCCCGCCCCTCCTCCTCCTCCCCCCTACTATCAGCATTTTTTCATTTTATTCTTCAAAC
>WWET01005062.1:7262-28320 GCA_011038615.1 Limnodynastes dumerilii
AAGTCTTTAAGCGATTCACACAGGCAAGAATCCATTTCCATGCTTTGAATGTAGAAAAGGTGATACAAATCAGGAATTTCACACAGGGATATAACCTCTCTTTGTACAAAATAGTTTACACAGAAAATTCAAAAAAAATGTTCCCACACCCCAAATATGTTATTGAATATATTTCATTTATTTAATTATATTACTTTCTTTACTTAAAGACTGCATATACGCAATCTACGTAACGAAACGATAGGTAGAATACGTACATAAAATTGTCACTACGCATGTCTAGTAACTACTATCGGTATTTTAAGACCGTATGTGCAACACGTACAGTCTTGTGAATCCAGGCCTCTGTTACCATTTGTAAGTACCAAATCTAAGATGACCTCTCTCTGAGTGGGCTCTCTCACCAGTTGCTTGAGGGACACTCCCTGTAATGAATTTAAAATGTCCCCACTTTTAGAGGAACTTTCTGAGGACTCACCTCAGTTTACATCAGGTAGATTGAAGTCTCCTATAATTATCTCCTTTTTAATGCCATTTTTGCAATGTCTTGCAATATGACATTGTCTATTTTCTAATCATGTTTTGTGTGGTCTATACCACACTCCAGTACATAGAACAATCCCCTAAGTTTTTATGGTAACCCAAAGTGCCTCTGTTTTTTCCCCAATGCTCCATGAATTTATCCCTTCCTTCGCAAAGATTAATATCTCTCCTCCAATTTTTCCTACTGTATCTGTTCCCACTTTTTATAAATCATTGGCAAGGCCTCATCATGAATATCGAGCACAGTTCTGGGCACCACTCCATAAAAAAGACATTTTGTAACTAGAAAAGTTTAGAGAAGGGTTACACTATTGATAAAGTGTATGGAGTCATTGAGTTATGAGAAAAGACAAGCCAGTTTAGACATGTTTACTTTAAAAAGTAAAGTCAATATAGAGATTTTTTTTTACCCCAAGGACTGTACACAGGACACGTGGTCCTCTATTAAGGTTAGAGAAGAGGAATTTTTGCCACCATTAAAGGAATGGGTTATTTACAGTAAGGGTAGTCAAGATATGGAATTCACTTCCTAGAATGGTTTTGATTCAATTAATGTTTTTAAAAAAAAGGTTAGAAATTTTTTTTAGCAGAAAAGGGCATTCTGGCTTACGACCATAATTAAAATTAAGGGTAGTAGTAAATCAAGGGAGAAATAGAGTGTCTATATTGGGTCAGGACAGATTTTTCCAGATTGAAACAGATTGGTGGTAATTTCTTTTAAATCAGTTTTTATTATATCGTAAAATAGGGATCACAGGAGATCCATAATAGATTGAGCTTGAATGACTGTTTTTTTTAATCATCAACTATGTTACTATGTTATTTATTTGTAACATGCACTTGCTCACCACTTGTTAATTACACTTCTTTGTTAACAAACATTTGTGTCCATTATTTTCATTTTTATTTAAATTTGCAGTGGAAAACTTTTTTTCATCTTCAGATTGTAATATAGAACAAGATTCTTCAGAGGCACAAACAATTACTGTAAATGTACCTTTAGTATGTCCCACGACAGATCTTTCACCTGCTCTTTGTAATCATGATGGATGTTTTTCTAATAAAACAGATTTTGTGACACATAGAAGGGCTGATGGGGTTGATAAAGTATTTTCATGTTCTGAATGTGATAAATGTTTTACTAAAAATACAGCCCTTATTAGACATCAAAGAATTCATACAGGTGAGAGACCATTTTCATGCTCTGAGTGTGGGATATGTTTTATAATGAAATCGGATCTTCACAGACATCAGAGAATTCATATGGGTGAGAAGCCTTTTCCATGTTCTGAGTGTGGGAAATGTTTTAAAAACAAATGTTACTAAACATCAGAGAATTCATATAGGTGACAAACATTTTCCATGTCCTGAGTGTGGGAAATGTTTTACACAGAAATCACATCTTGCTAAACATCATAGAATTTATACGGGTGAAAAACCAATTTCCTGTCCTGAGTGTGGTAAATGTTTTACACAGAAATTAGGTCATCTTGGGCATCAAGCAATTCACACAGGCAAGAAACCTTTTCCATGTTTTAAATGTGGGAAATGATTTACAAAGAAATCAGGTCTAGCTAGACATATGAAATGTCACACAGTCGAGTAACCTGTATTGTTTGCAAAATAGTTTACACTGAAATCAAAACTCCACAGAGGTGAAAGCCCTATATATGTGTAGAATGACCCCCGCCCCTGTCCTAATAGATCTTGGAAATACAGAGTAAGTCTAATTTTTCAATACAATACAATACTGGGTGATGCTGGAGAATAAAATGTAAAACTAATTATTTTTTTATTTTAGATATCATACAGTTACTACTACTACAGATATATTTGAATCAGATATTATGTTACTAGGTTTCCAAAAGAAACATAAAAAAAGAGACATTTATTGTACAGATCCATGAAACAAAAAGGCAAACATACACACAAAAAAAACTAAAAAAAAAAAAAAGTTGATGACAACATTTGAAAGTACTTTACACTTGTACTTAACAGGGCCTGTATTAATGTACTGTCTACTGTCGATTCTCATCATAGGCTCCCTCTAATCATACCCATAATTTAGAACATCACCACCTGTGTATCATCACTGTGAAAGCTTTTTTGGGGGTATGTTGAGACTTGGAAAATTGCTGACTCACGATAAACATCAATAGGTGTTAACCCACATAGATGGAGAAAATAGATGAGAACACGTTGCTCTTGGTACGTAAATGTCGCCATTTTTAGTGTTTAAAATGCTCCTACCGGCCGGTGCATTCTATGACCAAGATAGTGCTGATATCTTTCTCTCACAACTGTAATGAGTGCCAACATCTTATAAAACACACCAAGTTCTACATGCTCCTATTACCAGAAAACAAATAGGGGACTTTAGAACTTGAATGTACCTTATATAGTGCAAACCTGTCACCTACTTATATTTGACAAAGTATACAACACACACAACAGGGAAGACAAATGCTTTTCAGTTTTACAGAACTGTTGATTTGGCAAGTATATTGGGTAGTGCAAAAACTACATCTGATATTTAGACTGTAGAATCATTTGAACTAGGTTCCCCCAGCCAGTCACGGTTTATGGGAGTCGTTTTAAGTCCTGTGATTTAGTTTTAAGGAATTCAGTGACAGGTTGTATATTAAGGGGTATATAGTCAGCTGGCTGGAAATGCCCACATTTTTTAATTTGTTGGTAGCAGGAAAGAGGCAGTTACTTGTCTCATTGCGTATACATATTGGGCCCGTTCCTCTGGCTGTACGACAGGAATTACATACAGTGCGTACATAATTTCCGCCTTGAAGGTTGTGCGCACGCACACAACCTTGTTACGACGCTGTAAGGGTCAGCGTACATAATGTATGTTACATACACCGGCTGTTACGGGAAAGGGGCTGTCTTCCCTCTTTACAACAGTCTTATCTCCGCCGTCAAGGGGGAGATAAACATGTTAATGAGGGGACGGGGCAGGGGAAGTCCCGTTATGACACAGTCGTAAAAGTTAAGGTAGGAATCTGTACAGGTAAGTGTCCAGATTTTCTGCCGAGAGTGGGGAGCGTGCACTCCCCGCTACGAAAACGACCGTAATGACCTCACGCGCCCATAAGGCATGCATAGATCAGGATCCGGCCCATAATTTGTATGTGTGGTAAATATTTCGATTACAGCCTTTACCCCACACACACATTAATCCTCTCCACACATTACACCCTCCAGTCTTTCCTTACTTCCCTGCACCAGCTACAGCATAACACAGACCTCCTCCACTTCCTTCAGCTCTTCCTCCGTCACTTCCACTGCTAGCAGGAAGCTCCGCCCCCTCTGCTTGTGCATGCAGAGCCCTGCTGTGATTATAGGGTGTGGTTGGGTTTAAGGGGGTACGAGCGCTGGCCAGCATGTAATACCTTACACCCACCCACCTTACAGAATTCAAGCAGGCGGAGGGGATGCTCAGTCCTATCAAATAGATCTCTATATGTTCGGAATGTCTGGAGATCCGTTGCGGAACATCAGACATGCACACGCGCACTGTAAAAAAAAAACTGCCTTGCAGAAATTCAGCTGTCATACAGGGCTATGCACAAAATGGCCAATTCTGCTTATAACAAACAGAACCGGGTTTCTTTTATTTACGGAGACGGGTTTTTTTTCGTTTGCTGCGGATCTCGTTTTCTAGGAGGGGTAATTTCTGCATGAAGATCAAGCACATGTAAAGTGTTAACAAGGGAACTCTTCATTCTTCAGATGATCACTGGAGGTTTCTGTTCAGCTACAATTACCATCATGACCCTTTGTGTGTAGACACATCTCACACGTCTGAAGCTGGATAATTCTAGACATTTATAAATGGAAATACAGAGTGCACCTAATTGACCTGACCCTTCCAGCACTTAACAAACTGTTTGTTTATTGCTAGTAATACCGCCTATGTCATTATTAGTTGTGTACATATAGGAATTTGTTGGTGATTTAGAGGCTTTATATCATTTCTAACTCACTGACTCTACCCATGTGTATTGTGTGAATCAGATGCTGCAATGTAATGTAATTGTAATGTAATGTGTGCGATGTAATGCAATTGTCTTGAAAGGTATAACATTTATACATATTTATATTTAATATTGTTAAATTTTTTGTAATGTGTTTGTATTAAAAAATATATATATTTTTATATTGTCTTCTGTACACTTGCCCTTTGTGTCTCACAATTGTTTGAGTCTGTTTGTGGCTGTTTGATTTTCTTTTGTTGCTATTACTGTAGGAAGATGCAACTCTTCTATAACAACCTGTGACTAGAAATAAAACTCCCTCTTCATTCTCACCCCTGATCCAATTAATTTATAAGAGCATAACTAGTGTAAATATATTATAAGCCATATATCACCTGGTCTCCCAGGATAATGGAAGAAGAGCCTGAATTTTATGAATCTCCTGGATATTCTAGGAGTGTTGGCAACCCTGCTTAATATGTATAGTTTGGAGCAGAGAAGGAAAAAGGGGGGCACGATGGAAACTTTCAAGTATATTAAACCTTTTATATGGTACAAGACATAGATGTCAGAACAGTGGGGCAGCTCACCATCCTCAAATATAAAGGGGGCACCTTCCACAGGATAGCAGGGAGTGCCCTTCATGTCTGTATGTAGTTAAATATCTGGCCATCAGATTCCTGACAAGTCTGTATAACATTCGGTTATACAGACTTGAATTGTGTCCTTGCGCCCCCTCTTCCATCTACTCCCTCCGAGTCTTCACTGAAGCGTGATAAAGACCCACACTCACGTATCTGCATCATGTTATTTACCAGGGAGGCGTGGAGACAGCCAGCGCACCACACAGGATCAGTGAGGAGGACAAGGGAGGTAAGTGAAGTGTTCTTTTTTTCCATTTATAGCTTAGTATATAATCAGGATTGAGATGACTATATATAAAGTTTGTAAATGAGGAGGGGAGGGCACCAAGAGCATACTCTTCAACATGACCCCTTCCATTAGGTACAGAATACTCTGCTCCTGAGCTTCCAACTGTCACTCACCTGGTTTTAAATAATTAACTGATGTTTGAAAAAACATCTTTCTCTTCTGACAGGCGAATGCTCGGGAGTAGAGCATTTTGTAACTAATGGAATGGGTCATGTTGGAGGATATGCAAGAGGAAGGATGGGGGGGGGGGGACATATGAAACAAAATTCTTGCAGCCTCCTTACTCCCTTCCCCCCAGGACAGTATGAGACCACCAGGACAGCCGTAGACACTGGAGGGGGGTCAGTGGAAATGTCTTCCCATCTGAGGAGGGAGAAGCTTACACATAAGGAAAAAGTAAACATGCCTGCGGTAAATCTATGGATATGTGAAACCTGACATGAAATAAAGAGGAAGATAGAGATTTTCTCTTATTGTTCCTAATATAAACACGAAAAAGAAAACACGATACACCGTACTTAGATCTATCGTGGATGTAGATTCTGGACTACAAGAAAATGGCCGCCGCAATACTCTCCGAGGACAGAAAGAGGAGGAATGATTCAATGCACAAAGGGGAAGTCACGTGAGACGCAGGGCAGGGAAAGGAAGTGCTGTATAATGTGTGGAGTGGAGGTGAACAGCACATAAGGGGACATTAATGAGAGATGCTGTAGGTGATAACACGTATATGTGGTCAGTGTCTCTGGCTTTTAGACTGAAACGTGCAGGGTTGCTCAGCATCGGTCAGTAAACAGAGGCGCGCGCTTTGTATAGCGCGAGGCGCCTCTGGAAGCTTCAGGGAGGAAGTGGTGTGCGCGAGGCTGGCTGTGAGAGGGATTTTGGCGGGCAGTTGGTGTGGGGAGACCGCGAAGGAAAGCTATGGGGTGTGAGGAAAGCGGACTATAACGGGACAGTTAATCAGAAGGAGACATTGGAGATATTAAAACTGAGCCGGGGGTCGTGCAGTAAAGGGAAGGAGAACGCTGATTTATTGTGACAGAGAGAGGGCCCGATTCAATTGCCGGCAAAGTTTTCGAAAAAAATGCGACGCCTTTGCCAGCAATTGAACGTTAAAAATTTGCATATTCAATTAAAACAGCAGTCAGCGGTAAAAAAAATACCTTAGAACGTCGCAAATCACCTCTTACTAGCAGGAAGTACCCGGCGCTAATGACAGGTTATTGGCCAGTGTCTGAAATAACGTTCTCACGATATTTCAGACTGGCTAATAACCTGTTTTTTTTACCTAGGCACCTGCGCAGCGGTCCCTGGCTGGCAGGGCATGTGACATGCTGATGCTTGTAGTTTTACAAGCATCAGCATGCCCTGTTGGGGCACAAGATAGTGCAGCGTTAAAAATCCGCTCATCTCATAGGGGCAGATTTTAAATTAACGCTATCGATAAAAAACCGGCGTATTTTTTACGCAAAAAAATAATTGAATAGGAAAAAAAATATCACCTGTAATTAAAAAAAAAATTGCGTAAAAAATACACCGGCGAAGGATTTTTCGGTAATTGAATAGGGCCCAAAGAGAGAGAGTCGGAGGAGAGTGTGACAGCTGACAGGAGAGAATGCTGAGGAGGTGATAACGGAGCAGCTGGAAGGGTAGCAAGCTGAAAGAGTGCTGTGAGACTTGTTTGGGATAGTAAAGCAGCAGAGGAAATAATCATGAAAGCGATTCTATGATAAATTGGGGGACTGTGTGAAGTACTATTGTTTCAGGAAAGAGACTGTGCTATACCTGTTTCCAGAAATAGGGTGACAGTGTGATAAAGTTGATAGCAGAAGCACAGACTACTTATTAGATAGTCACTGTAGTGGAATTTATAGAAATTAAAAAATTGAGAGTGTGTTGTGTCTTCAAATTGTTAATGTATTTTAGAAAAGAAAATTACAAGCTTATGCTCACTTAAGATGATAGTAAATATTACTTGTAAAGGGTGAAAGACAATTAGGGTATTGTAATATATATATATATGTGTGTGTGTATATATATATATATACTTATGTGATTGAGAAGCCGTATTCCTCTCAGAACTGTATTTAATGATTTCATTTGTTTAATATGCTCTTGTGACATTATTGCGTGTTATATTCAAGAAAATTGCTAGTTCTGAATTAACTGTTTTTCATACTCTATGAGTAAGAACGATATTATTTTGTAACAAACAGCTTTATAATTACTGTGTTAAACAAGGTAAGTTTTCTGCCAATCTACAGCATTTCTAAAATATATTTATTATTAATTTATTAAAACTAAAATTTATTTCAATAAACGCTGGTACAAAGTTTCTGAGTTTTCTAACATTGCTCTCTCTGCAATCCACATCTATCCACCATCACAATATTCCAGTAGCCCTTTCCACTTGGGTACCACATAAGTATATAGAGTGATCATTTTAATAGTCACCAGTCCTAGTGCATCAATGTCACTGACTTTCTAGGAGTGTCATTGTGCATCACATTCGCTTAGGTTTTTATAGATCTGACCAGTCTCAGATTTGGATGTACATTCAGAAGTTTTTATATAACTGAATATGGCAATAATAATACTCATATAATAATCATTGATCATGGCTATGTAGAGATTATAACAATGTAACATAAATATTTACTTTTCATATTATTCTTTTAGTTATTATTTGTTCTGTCTCCATAATTTTGTCTTCAACAAACAAGAACCGCTAAATTCTATTTTATTATGGAGAGATCCTCTATCTACATGACTGAGAGGATATTAAATCACACAGTGGAGATCCTCTATCTGCTGACTGGAGAGGTGAGGAGGGTCCTGGGAGTGTCACATGTTATCACTCATATCTCTAGTAATAAAACGTCATGCATTTATTTGCAGACCTAAATTTAGCTAAATTAAGAGAATAATAGGTAGTTAAGAATACAGTATATATATATATATATATATATAATACAGTAATAATACAGGGATTTGACTGGAGAAGTGAAGAGGATTCTGAGGGCCCGATTCAATAGAGGTAAAAGCGTTCGCTGGCGTATTTTTAACACTATTTTTTGCAAGATAACGGGCGGTATTTTTTTTGATATTCAATTATTTTGCAGCGTTAAAAATACGCCTTTTTTTACCGATAGCGTTAATAAAAAATTCACCCCTATGAGAGGTGCGCATTTTTAACGATGCCCTCTCTTGTGCCCCAACAGTTCATGCTGATGCTTGTAGAACTACAAGCATCAGCATGCCCATGGATGCCAGGGCATGCGGCAGCATGTCCTGCCAGCCAGGGGCCGCTGCGCAGGTGTCTTGGCAAGAAAAAAAAAAAACGTTTTGAACTTCGCAACTCACTTCCTTCTAGTAGGAATTGCCCTTTGCTAATGACAGGTTATTGGCCAGTGTCTGAACTATCGTAAGAACGATAGTTCAGACACTGGCCAATGACAGTGAACCTGTCATTAGCGCCGGGCACTTCCTGCTAGAAGGCAGTGAGTTGCGACATTCAAAAAAGGTTTTTTTTTAAAATTGCGTTAAATTTCTCGTTCGCTGCCTGCTCGTGTCTGAAATATCACGAGAACGATATTTCAGACACTGGCCAATGACAGTGAACCTGTCATTAGCGCCGGGCACTTCCTGCTAGAAGGAAGTGAGTTGCGACATTCAAAAAAGGTTTTTTTTTAAAATTGCGTTAAATTTCTCGTTAGCTGCCTGCTCTTTTTTCGCAGCGATAAAAAAACTATTGAATTAGCGTATTTTTTTACGCTAAATGACCGGCGATAGCGTCGTATTTTTTACCTCGCAAAATTTTTTAAACTAACGCCGCCAATCGGGCCCTGAGAGTGTCACATGACATCACTTTCATCTCTAGTAATATAGGGATGTGACTGGAGAGGTGAGGAGGATTCTGGGAATGTTACATGACATCACTCTTATCTCTAGTCATAACACTGGGATGTGACTGGAAAGGTGAGGAGGATTCTGGTTATGGTACATGACATATCTGTTATATCTAGTAATAAAGCAGGGATGTGACTGGGGAACAGGCATTCTTCATATGATCTGTCATGTATTTACTTGCTTTGCTGAATTCAGCAAAAGTAAGAGATTCATAAGTAGTTGAAAATTAGCTGAAGAAACATTGAGTGTTTGTAAATATAGTGGAATATAAGACAGTAACTTTAATGAAAAATATTGCAGAAAAAAAATCACATATCACGTGTTTTTTTTTCTCTGCTATATAGTATCCCGTTTTACATTTTGTATATTGGCTGCTGGATAGAGTGTGCTTATTATTTCCTTTAGGTTTTACCTACTTTTGTAGGTTTAACATAGAACAGTTACCATTTTAGGATTGGAATGATGCCGATGTTTCCAGTAGACTTAGAAGGATACAAGAAAGTGATAGCTGAGGTTAATGTAGTAATCAGGATGATGTGACCACTGAGTTTTGTCATTGTTTCTTCATATGCAGGATTACACAGTAATGAAAAAGTCTGATGGAGATATAACATCTGATGGCAGTAACTGTATTTTTGGAGGGTGCAATGAGACCAAGAGCCCCATCATGGAGCCTCCATACAACTTACTGATACATCAGAGAAACAATGACCTGAATATCCTGGAACTCACCAATAAGATCATTCAGCTGCTGACTGGAGAGGTGACTGCTGGCAATGGGACATTATACAGTGACACCAGAGGATGTGTGTGACTGGAGAGGTGACTGCTGAGAATGGGTCATTATACAGTGACACCAGGGAAAGTGTGTAACTGGAGAGGTGACTGCTCGGAATGGGACATTATACAGCGACACCAGGGGATGTGTGTGACTGGAGAGGTGACTACTGGGAATGGGACATTATACAGTGACACCAGGGGATTTGTGTGAATGGAGAGGTGGCTACTGGGAATAGATCATTATACAGTGACACCAGGGGATGTGTGTGACTGGAGAGGTGACTGCTGGGAATGGGACATTATACAGTGACACCAGGGCATGTGTGTGACTGGATGGGTGACTGCTGGGAATGGGACATTATACAGTGACACCAGGGGATGTGTGTGACTGGAGAGGTGACTGCTGGGAATGGGACATTATACAGTGACACAGGGGATGTGTCTGGCTGATGGCTGTATTATTGTGTGTGTCAGATTCCTATAAGGTGTCAGGATGTCGCTGTCTATTTCTCCATGGAGGAGTGGGAGTATGTAAGAGGACACCAGGATCTCTACAAGGACCTTATGATGGAGGGTCACAGTCTATTTGATTCATTGGGTAAGCGGAGACTGTGATAATTGATCAAAAGTCTGTGACTGTGAAACTAATAAAAGATCAGTTAATAAATAAATAAAACAAAGGTAATATTTAAGGAAAGACTACATTGGTGAGTTGAACTATTCCTATAACCATAGCTGTGTTCCTTTTGTTTTTAAGATACAACTTCTTACTCGGCTTTGAATGACAAAGATGAGAATCATGTGACCGCGAGCATCTTACATCTCGCAAGAGAGATCGTTCATTTGGTGACGGTGGAGGTAAGGGGGCTGCAGACAATGATATTGTGATCCAGCTTAGACTGTTAGGGCATCAATATAAATTGTTATGTCCTTGCAATGTATATTTTATCTCTGCTTCCTGTGATATTTGTTTTGTAGATATGAATGATTGGCTTAATGGTGACCTGTGTTAAAAAATACATATTGATGTGATGTTGTTTTACTGGGTGGATAATGGATCATGATAACTCTGTTTCAGCAGTAAACAAAATAATGCATTTAATTCACTATTGTTTCAGTAATGAAACTTTTGCAATTCTATAGAAATATTTAATAATAAGGAAGTCTGGTAACTATACCATACCTAGCAGCGCCCTCCACATCTCAGAAGGATGGAACAGGAGCCAGAGACCCATCATTAAGCCTTCTCCCCACACCCTAATACACAAGCAAAACAACAGCCTAAAGATCCTGGAATTCACCAACAAGATCATTTATCTGCTGACTGGAGAGGTGACTGCTGGGAAAGGGGCATTATACAATGACACCAGGGGATGTGTGTGACTAGAGAGGTGACTGCTGGGAATGGGACATTATACAGTGACACCAGGGGATGTGTGTGACTGGAGAGGTGACTGCTGGGAATGGGACATTATTCAGTGACAGCAGGGGATGTGTGTGACTGCTGGGAATGGAACATTATACAGTGACACTAGGGGATGTGTGTGACTGGAGAGATGACTGTTGGGAATGGGACATTATACAGTGACACCAGCGGATGTGTGTGACTGGAGAGGTGACTGCTGGAAATGGGACATTATACAGTAACACCAGGGGATGTGTGTGACTGGAGAGGTTACTTCTGGGAATGGGACATTATAAAGTGATACCAGGGTATGTGTCTGGGCGATGACTGTGTCATTGTGTGTGTCAGGTTCCTATAAGGTGTCAGGATGTCTCTGTCTATTTCTCCATGGAGGAGTGGGAATATATAGAAGGTCACAGGGATCTCTACAAGGACGTCCTAATGGATAATCACCAGACTCTGCCATCAGTGGGTAAGAGGAGTCTATCATTTTTTTGTATTGTGCCATACTCTGTATAATAGTTGCAAATTAACAAATTATTAGATAATTCTATGTTTTTTACAGATGATTTGAAGAAGAAAAATACCCGAGAGAGAACTCCCTGTCACCTATATGTAAATGGATTTAAAGAGAAAGATAATTGTGTACTACAGGAGTATCAGGTAGATAGCATTGGAGGTCTATGAAAATATTGTGTTGGTTCATTTATATAAACATTAAATTATTTGCTATTTTTTATTATTTGTGGGATATTTAGGGGGAATATCTGATTGATGATAATGTTGAAGTTCTAGAGGTAGAAGAAGAGAAGTGTGTGAGCGGGTATCAGCAGTGTCTGGAGGAGAGAATCCCTACACATATCAGCACAGGTGAGTAATATTCACTAACTATAGATAGGAATTATATTCTGCAATTATTCACACACTAAAACAATCCTATTCAACACAATAGGGTTTTTAGGCAGCACATACACATTCTCTAATGTTGATTACATATGTGCCATGTGAATATTATTTTGGTGTGCCGTCCAATGTATAAGATGGGGTATATTGTAGGTTTACATAGAAAGTGACGGCACATAAGAGCCACATTGCCCATCCAGTCTCCCCAGTTGTTTATTTAAAACTATACTGACCCTAGACCCTATTTATCTCAATCTAGTTTATTGCTTAGGATATCCTTATATTTATCCCAAACATGTTTAAACTGTTCTACTGTGTTAGCCTTAACCACCTCAGATGGAAGGCTATTCCACTTATCTAGCACCTTTTCAGTGAAGTCATTTTTCCTCACATTCCCTCTGAACCTACAACCCTCCAGTTTATATTCATGCCCTGTTCTATTACACCTCTTCCTTTGAAAAATGAAAAACTCCTCTAGCTGGTAACATCCCTTGATATATTTGAGAGCTGCTAGTATATTCCATTCTTCTGGAATTACCCCAGTTATAGTTAACTGGTTGATTTATTTAGTTAATGGTTTTTCCAGCACACCTCTAAGCTCTTTTAGTATTCTAGGATGTATCCCATCTGATCCCATGGATTTGTCCACTTTCAGCTTTGAAAGTTCTTTTTAATATCAGCTCATCAGTGAAAGTAGTAGTAATTGCCTCCATTGTATGAATAGTCTTCCTCTTTATAAGTGGTCCCTTCCCCTCCCTTACTTTTGTGAATATTAAGCAAAAATACTTGTTTAGATGTTCTCCCATAGCATATTCACCCATCACTCACAACAAAACTTCTATTCTCTGTTTTGAGCCTTACTATAACCTTTTTTAGTTTTTTTGCCTTTCATTTATATACCTAAAGAAGATTTTGTCCTTCTTGTACCAAGTGGGACAGTTTTTCCCTTAGTTTGTGCTTTTGCTGCCTTGTTAATCTGTTTAGCCTCCTCTTTGTCATCATTATTTTGAGTTTGCTTATAAATCCTAAAGGCCATCCTTTTTTGCTTTCACTGTAATTGCTACCTCTTTTGTAGACCACATTGCTTTTCTTTTTCTGGGGTTTCTCCTAAACTTTCTTATACAAAGGCCTGTGGCTTTTAAAAATAGCATTAAATATCCCCACTGCTCCTGTACTCCTTTATTGTGCCTCCTCTCTGCCAAAGAATCACTTACATATTTCCCCATTTTCACAAATTCAGCCTTCCTAAAATCTAGCACATTTGTATCTGTGTGGTACGTATCTCTCTCTGTCATTATACTAAACCATACTGCTTGGTGATCACTGGATCCTAGGATCTCACGTAAACTTTTGTGAGTGAGTTCTCTCACCAATAGCTTGAGGGACGCTCCCTATAATGAATTTAAAATATCCCCACTTCTATTGGAGTTTTCTGAGGACTCACCCCAGTTTACATCTCCTATAATTATTACCTCCTTTGTAATGCCATTTTTGCAATGTCTTGCAATATAACATTGTCTATTTCCTAATCTTGTCCTGGTGGCCTATATATCACTCCAGTATTTAGAATAATCCCCTGAGTTTCTATGATAACCCAAAGTGCCTCTGCTTTTTCCCCCAATGCTCCTTATTAAAGTTTAATTTTATCCCTTCCTTCGCAAACATTGTGATCTGTCCTCCAATTTTTCCTACTCTATCATTTTTGAAGTTCATATCTGTTCACACTTTTTATAAATTGCTGGCAATTGCTCATCTTAAATATGGAGTACAGTTATGGGCATCACTCCATAAAAAAGACATTTTGGAACTAGAAAGGGTTTAGAGAAGGGTAACACTATTGATAAAGTACATGGAGTCATTGAGTTATGAGAAAAGAAAAGCCAGTTTAGACATGTTGACTCTAAAAAAGAGGTGTCTGAGAGGAGATTTGATTACCATATACAAATACATTAAGGAACAGATTTACTAAGCTGTGGGTTTGGAAAAGTGGAGAAGTTGCCCATAGCAACCAGTCAGATTTTAGCTGGCATTCTCTAGGGTGCAATATTTAAATAAGGTTTACATAAGATCTATAATGTGATTGACTGCTATGGGCAACATGTTCACTGTTCCAAACCCGCAGCTTAGTAAATATGGCCCTAAGAGTCACTACAGAGAACTTATTTACCCCAAGGATTGTACACAGGACACCTGGTCATCTATTAAGGTTAGAGAAGAGTGGGGGAAGTCAGATATTGAATTCACTTCCAGGAATGGTTGTGATGCAGATTCTATTAATGTTTAATAAAAAGGAGTTGGACAAATTTTTTGCAGAAATAGGTTATCCAGGGTTACGACCATAATTAAAATAAAAGATAGTAGTGAATACAGGGAGAAATAGGGTGGCCATATTGAGTAAGGAGAGATTTTTGCAGATTGAAACAGCAGTATCTTATTTTTATTATTATTATTATTATAACACACAAGGTGTCCGCACCGCCATACAAAATAAATCAAAATACAGTACAGACATACAGTGCAGGGATGGACAGCATAGTACATAATAAATTGCAATCTAAATATAAAAATCACAAAAATACAATAAAGTGAATCAAGCACAGAATGCAAGGCAAAATGCGCAGTGTCAAGCTTGGTAGATCAGGGAGGAGAGGATAGAGCGCAGTGAGAGGTTGAGAGGGAGCCACCAGGTGGGGATGAGGTAAAAGCGTAGCAGAGAGGCACAAGGGGGTACGAAGTGAGGGGGGGAGTGGTGAAGGGAATAACACTAGGATGGAGGGCCCTGCTCACATGAGCTAACACACTATGTGCGAGGGATGAACTTAAAAAAGACATAAGGAGGGGGAAGGAAGTGGATTTCTGGTGTGAGCAGAGGAGAGGGAGAAGAAAGGAAAAAAGGGTAAATGTAGGTGCAGCACGGGAGAGAAGTCCTGGATACGGGTATGTGATGTGGTGATCAGTAAAGAGTTCAGACAGTGCTGGTTAGCAGAACAGAGAGGAGTTTAAAGTGAGGTCTGAAGCGGACAGGAAGCCAGTGGAGGGTTTGACATAAAGGAAATCTTCCGGATCAGTTTTTATTATAAGATAGGGATCGCAGGAGGTCCATATTAGATTGAGCTTGAGAGACTGTCTTTTTTCAACCTCATCAACTATGTTACTATGTTATTTAGTTATCTATTTATTTGTATTTATTTAGCTATACTAATTGTTAACAAATATTTGTGTCCATTATTTTCATTTTTATTTAAATTTGCAGTGGAAAACAACACAAGAAATTCCTTGGAGGATCGTTTATTTTCATCGTTAGATTGTAATATAGAAACCTGCATCTTTCCACAAGATTCTTCAGAAGCAGAAACAATTACTGTAAATGTACCTTTAGTATGTCCCACGGCTGATCTTTCACCTGCTCTTTGTGATTATGATGGATGTTTTTTTGATAAAACAGATTTTTTGACACATAGAAGAGATGATAGGGTTGATAAAGTATTTTCATGTTCTGAATGTGATAAATGTTTTACTAAAAATGCAGACCTTATTAGACATCAAAGAATTCATACAGGTGAGAAACCTTTCTCATGTTCTGAGTGTGGGAAATGTTATACTCAGAAATCAGATCTTTGTAGACATCAGAGAATTCATACAGGTGAGAAACCTTTTCAATGTTCTGAGTGTGGGAAATGTTTTACACGGAAATTAGGTCTTAGTAGACATCAGAGAATTCATACAGGTGAGAAACCTTTTTCATGTTCTGAATGTGAAAAATGTTTTACTAAAAATGCAGCCCTTATTATACATCAAAGAATCCATACAGGTGAGAAACCTTTCTCATGTTCTGAGTGTGGAAAACGTTTTACAATTAAGTCAGATCTTTGTAGACATCAGAGAATTCATACGGGTGAGAAACCTTTTCCATATTCTGAGTGTGGGAAATGTTTTAAACGCAAATCAGATGTTACTAAACATCAGGGAATCCATACAGGTGAAAAACCCTTTCCTTGTTCTGAGTGTGGGAAATGTTTTAAAAGCAAATCAAATCTTATTGAACATCATAGAATTCACACGGGTGAGAACCCTTTTTCATGTCCTGAGTGCGGGAAATATTTTAAAACCAAATCAAATCTTACTACACATCAGAGAATCCATACAGGTGAGAAACCTTTTCCTTGTTCTGAGTGTGGGAAATGTTTTACACTGAAAACAGGTCTTCATAGACATCAGAAAATCCATACGGGTGAGAAACCTTTTCCATGTTTTGAGTGTGGGAAATGGTTTAAAGAGAAATCAATTCTTATTGAACATCAGAGAATTCATACAGGTGAGAAACGTTTTCCATGTCTTGAATGTGGGAAATGGTTTACAAAGAATTCAGGTCTCACTAGACATATGAAATGTCACACAGTTAAGTAACTTCTCATGTATTGTTTGCAAAATGGTTTACACAGATATAAAAATTCAGAGGTGAAAAGCCCTATAGATGTGCAGAATGACAACCACCCCTGTCCTAATATGTTTTGTTGTGTTAATAAAATGTAAAACTCTGATTATTTCTATTTTATTGCAGACCTCATACATTTACTACTACTACAGATATTTTGTTACTAGGTTTTTTAAAAGAAACATAAAAAAAGAGAAATTGTATTGTTCATATCCATGAAACAAAAAGGCATACATACACAAAAAAAACCTCAAAAACAAATAAGGTTATGACAAATATCTCAAAGTACCTTATACTTGTACTTAAGTTTTAAAACAGGACCTGTATTAATGTAAGGGAAACAGTGGTGATGTGTGATATATATATGGATAAATAGTCAGAATAAAAACACTTCAAAATACTTTATTTAGAGAAATAAACTTTTTTATATATATATATATCAAGGTTTTCACTAAAATGCAATTACACATTCAACAGAAAAACGTGATTCTACCCCGCGCCAAATGCATATACATATATGGATAAATAATCAGAATACTTCAAAATACTTTATTTAGAGAAATAAACTAACATATATATATATATAGGTATTAGTAGGTTGTCACATACAAGTGAACCACAGAAGTTATAGCAATACTAATAGTAGTCAAAGTTTGTATAGCAGTTTATGTTACCACAGACGATATGGCAATAATGGTGTGGATACCACAATTCACAAAAATATCAGAGGTCAAAGGTTCAGTACTGGTGGGTAATGTCACTTAAAGTTCACTTATGGATCAATAAATGTTTACACAGTGCTACTGCTGAGTCCTGCTGATACTTTCCATAAACAATTTTTCAATTATGAAAAGCTTCTAGCCGAAGAAACTGGGCATTGGTGGGAAATCTCGTTTCTCAAACGATACAAAGAAAAAAAAATAATCCCAAGAAGTCTAAGATTTACCAAAAAACCCACCTTTCTACCAAAAGACATGGAATTCATGCCGAAATGGCACAAGATTGTGGATGAATGCTCTCTGAAATTGATAGGCTTAATTATTGAAGAAAGAGAGAGCTCCATAAAAATTGTGGGAAAAGCCATAAACAACCTTGAACAAAGCTTCGAAAGCCTATCAGACCTTGCCTATCAGACCTTGAGGACTTACACGTTTTAGAAGGAATAGCCACAAATAGACTTAAGAAGCTTGAGGATGAAATAATCAAGACCAAGCATTCGAAATGGCAGAGGGATGAAGCTGACTATTTAAGCGGTGAAGATATACACGAATTACCGAAAAAAGAACAGAAGGTTAGAGGGTACAAAGCCTTGAATTTTAACAACGGAAGAGGAGACCCCAGAAATGGCCCTCCCCGAAACAACGGAATGCAGAAAGCACAAAACTGGCAAGGACCTAGGCAAGAGGCAAAAACGGGACCATAGGCTGGAGACTGAGAAAAGATATGAAACACCACACCGCAACGGCACAAAGAAAAGGCAGCACACATTAATATCATCACCAGTAAAGAAACTATATAGTAACAAATCACCCAGGAACCAACATAAAAATGCTAAGGGCCAACGGATCTCCAAAGAGATCCTTCTAACAAGAGGGATCCCCAAGCAAGAATGGAACATTTGGATCTTGCCGCCTCAAGTTATCAAAAAGGTCTAGAAGCAGCAGAAGCATTGAGCATTCAATCCAAGCAATTATTGCTATAACGATTATCGCTAGGAGCAAATATAGAAAGAAATGGCCTATCCAGCAGGACAAGTTGGGAATCAGAAGGTGATGCTGACAGATGTCTCCAGCATTTTTTAGAGATAGTGAGGGAATACGATCCCCCACCTCTAGAGGAGGAGCAAGCAATCTTGTGGTCAAAGAGGATTTCGCCAACACCTACAAAAGGAAAGAGAAAATAGACAAGTCAAAGCAGCGAGGAAAAGGAAACAAAAGGAGGAAAAGCAAAACAGAGGAAGTAGAACAAAGGGGAATCTTTAACCTCTGTGATAGGACTCTAACCAAACCAGAAACAGAGATGTTAAAGAAGGGCCTAAAATTCGCCCCTTGTCAAAAGTTAAACAAATTTGAGACATACCTGGACTTGCATACGTTTGTACGAAATCTAACTTTAAAAAGGTATTTCATGAAAAACCCACCTACCAACCAGAAGAAACCAATGGAAGATGAAAAAGAGGACCCATATCAACACACCACCCTCAAAAAGAAATCAAGATTCTACCCAGTGTTCTGCAAGGGAGCATTCAGAGAGAGCTTCCAAAAAAGCATAGAAGAAGCCATAGAAGCTTTAAAGAAAAACAAGGAGATCGTAATCAAGGGAGCGAACAAGGGAGGAGGGACAGTAGTGATGAGCAGAGACCTTTACGTCAAGGAAGCAGAGAGGCTCCTGAACGACGAGACGACCTATGAGAAACTGACTACACAGAAACATTCAATCAGGAACTTAAAACATTATTAATGGCAGAAAAAGAAAAGAGAATACAGAAAAAAGCTGAATTTGAGTACATCTACAACCCCTACCCAAGGATACCAGTGTTTTACCACCTTCCTAAATTACACAAAGATGTAAAGAAACCACCAAGCCGCCCGATCGTGTCAGGGATCAACAGTTTGACATGCAATTTGTCAGAGTACATTGACAAATTTCTCCAGCCACTAGTGACAAGACAGCAGAGCTATATCAAGGACACAGCAGATGTCCTGAAGATTATCAGAGACTTCTACTGACAACCAGGTTATACCCTAATGACCAGTGACATCGGATCTCTATATTCAGTCATCGGCCATGAAGATGGATGTAGCTACATAAAAGAAGAATTGGCAGCAAACTCAGACCTCCCAGAGGAACAACAAAATTTCCTGGTGGAATCCATACGGTACATTCTTACCCACAACTATTTTTGCTTTGGAGAACAATGCTACAAACAGGTTCGTGGAACTGCAATGGGCACGAAGTTCGCACCGAGTTAAACAAACCTGTTTGTGGCCCAATGGGAGAATAGATTCATATGGTCTGAAGAAAATCCCTTTAAGGAGCACTTTGCTCTTTGGCGCAGGTTTATAGACGATGTACTCTGCATCTGGACAGGCAGCAACAGCAGACTGCAGGAATTTATCAGTTACATCAACATCAACAAGCTAAACCTCGTCTTTCCAGTGGACACCAGCCCGGAAAAGGTCATCTATCTGGACTTAGAAATCTTTGTCTCGGAGAACACTCTGCATACCAGAACACACATAAAGCCAGTAGACGCAAACACTTATATACCTATGTCAAGCAACCACCACCAAACCTGCTTAAAAAATGGTACCCAAATGGTAGGTTTCAACGCATCAGGAGAAACTGCACCAAATAAGATGACTTCGATCTTCAAGCAAATCGCCTAAAACACAGATTCCTGGAAAGAGAATATGATCGCAAGCAAATAAAAAATGCGCTGGAAAGAAATAGACAAAAAGAAAGAAACACTTTAATAAAATAATAAGAAGTCCGCTTCATTACGGGCTACAACAACAACGCCATTGAAGTGGAAAAAATCATGAAAAGGCACTGGCCCCTGCTTCTAAAAGACCCTTTATTGGGAAAAATCCTCCCAAACAAACCCATTGTCACCTACAGAAAGGCGAAAAACCTTAAAAATATACTAGCCCCAAGTGCTTTAACCCCGGCAACTGCAACACCCAAGGAAACCTGGCTGAATGACAACAAACCTGGTTTCTATTATTGCACAAAATGTAAGAGCTGCAAAACTACAAGAAGATCAAGAACCTAACCGATAACCACTATAACCTCGAAATCAACCGGCAAGGAGCATAAACTTAAAGAAAAATTAAGCTGTGAGACCAAAGGGGTCATTTATCTCCTCAATTGCCCCTGCGATCTTCAATATGTGGGGCGGACTATAAGGAACCTCAAGGATAGAATTTCAGAGCATGTAAGAAACATCACCAAATGACCCTAGCTGGACAAATGATATTTCTAATGCTATTAATATCCATTGTGAATCCTTACCTTGAAAATTTAATAAAAAGGTTTTCAAAAAAAGAAACATCACCAAAGGTGTCCTGACTCAGTGTCCTAGCGCACTACAAAGAACACCACAGCTGCAACCCATCCCTAATAAAATTCACAGGAATCAAAAAAATCTAGAAGCACTGG
>WWET01005062.1:46436-65683 GCA_011038615.1 Limnodynastes dumerilii
GTAATAGAACACGAGGGCATGAATATAAACTGGAGGGTGGTAGATTCAAAGGAAATGTGCGGAAAAATTACTTCACTGAAGGGTGATAGATAAGTGGAATATTCTCCCATCTGAGGTGGTTGAGGCCAATACAGTAGAACAATTTAAACATGCTTGGGTTAAATATAAGGGTATCCTAAATTGTAAACCAAATTGAGGGTAAATAGGGTCTAGGGTCAGTATAGTTTTCAATAAACAAATGGGCAGACTAGATGGGCCATGTGGCTCTTATCTGCCGTCACTTTTTATGTTTCTATGTTAGATATAGGCCTGGATTCAGAGCTGCACTTACACCTTTTTTTAGGTGCAAGTGTAGACCTGTGCAATAGCATGTTGAATTACAAGGGGTGGCTGCTTTAAATTGCAAAAACAGAAATAAAATTATGAGCTCAACTCTATTTTATAGAATAAACAGAAAACCAATAACTATAACGGGCAGGAGAGGGGGAATGGGCGCGACAGGGGGCATGGGCAGGAGAGGCTGAGTGTCCAGAAGAAGAGGAGGAGGAGGAGGGAGATGAAGAAGGCGGAGGAGGAGTTCCTTCTCTGGAGAGCTCCTAAATTAAAAAAAAAATTAAAAAATAAAAATTATTAATTATAATAATAATAATCAGTAATAATTAATTATTTATGAATAAATAAATACAATAACATAAAAAATACATTTTTAATTATAATCAATAATAATTAATTATTAAAAAATAAATAAAAAGATAACATAATAAAATGTATAAATTACATACATGGTATATACACTACAGAGATAGATAGCTAGCAGTGGATATGAGATAGATAGATAGATAGATAGATACACTTACTTGCTATGCTCCTCCACAGCCTGTACAGTTTTGCAGGTTGCCTCCTGCGAAGGTCAGACCAGTGGCGCTGCAGTTGGCCCAGTGCTGACCTGACCCGAGCTGGTCCATTTCATGGACCAGGATCAGCAGCTCCAATTTGCTGAAACTCTCAGCACGCGCCATTTTCATTTATTAAATGGCGGTTCTGTTAGTTTCATTTCAATAAAGTTTGTTCATGCTCTGTGCGGGCGGGACTGTAGCATTAGCAAATGTGCGAAAGTTTTAAAAGAATGCAATGGGGAATTAAGAAATATGGTGTAACGATTATGAAAATCCAAAATATATATTATTCATATTATGAATATTTATTATAAACAATAAATCAATGCTCTGTGCACATATCAATATACACTGAACATTAGCCAATGTGCGAAATTTGCTAAATGTTTAGTATTAATATTATTAATTTATAAATATTATAATTATAATAATAATTATTATTATTGTTATTATTTATTTTTATTTCTTCTTCTCCTCCTTCTCCTTTATTATAAACAATAAATCAATGCTCTGTGCACATATCAATATACACTGAACATTAGCCAATGTGCGAAATTTGCTAAATGTTTAGTATTAATATTATTAATTTATAAATATTATAATTATAATAATAATTATTATTATTGTTATTATTTATTTTTATTTCTTCTTCTCCTCCTTCTCCTTTATTATAAACAATAAATCAATGCTATGGAAAATGGAGCATGCAAAATAGAAACATATTCTATATAGGGAAATTTATAAAATAGATCAGATCGAAATTGAGAATAATAGCTATAGAGAACATTCGAAATAGAAACATAATCGAAATGTGCATGTTTCATAATTAATTGTATTTGAAATGGGTAGAGGTAGAAATTGAGAAAATTCGAAAATAGCGAACGTTTGTAATAGCGAAAATACGCAATTTAGTATTCGAAATAGAGAATTTCGAAATAGGGATTTTCTAACCCGGAGAATGCATACCTGGTGCCATACACTATGCGATTATCGGTCCGAAAAAAAAAAGGCAGATTTTTCAGTACTTTTCTTGGTGTGCATAAAATCTTTTACGCCCACAGACTTATGTGATAATCTGCACATGTTTTACATAAAAGTAATATGTAAAATATATCTTTCATGTCCTCATTGATAATTCCATTTTAACTTGCATGGCAACATAGCAAATCCACCGGAGCGATTCCTATGCAGTAGCTCAATTTATTTAGCCATACAGCAAATTGACATCTATATCCTTTAATGCACTAGCTAAGAAAGATCTTGTGAAATTCGAAAGTCTCTGCATCTTGTTTCCATGTTTGGTTCCATAAAGTAAATTCGTGAAATTAATCCATAATTATAGGATGACAATTGCAAGTACAGGTCTGCTGAATCCGTATCAGGTGTAATAAAAAGGAAGGACGTTGTGTACATCTACATAGACACACCCTACATGGGTACATAAACATTTTTTTGAAATCTTGTACAACTATCTGAAATGGCCACACACTCCACTATTTTGCTAACGATAAATGATAATCATTCAGGAATTCCAGAAGATGTGATTATCTGCTGGCGGCCATTTTGGGAAGATTATCGTGGTTTTCAGGAAAAAAATCGGCACCACACGCTACAGCAATAATTCGTCAAATCACCGATGATTGGGACGATAATCACTCGTGTATGGCCAGCTTAACTTTTTGCCTAAATTTACATTAATACAATTGGGTTTATCTGTCCTTTGAGCGCAATACTGTTGATCATATTCATTGACAATTTGCAATAAATTGATTTTTTTTGTAACATGTAGTTGATCACCACTAGTTGGTAATCACGCTTTATTGTTAACATTGTTTAGATTTTTCTTTTGTATTTGCAGTGAAAAACAGCACCAGAAATACATTGGAGGATTATTTATTTTCATCTTCAGATTGTAATATAGAAAACTGCATCTTTCAACAAGATTCTTCAGGAGCACTCACAGTGCCTGTAAATGTACTTCTAGTACTTCCTGCAACAGATACATCACCTGACCTTCGTTTTTATGATGGATGTTTACCTGACAAAACAGATTTTGTGAACCATACAAGGGCTTATGGGATTGGTGAAGTTTTTTCATGTTCTAAATGTGATAAATGTTTTACAAAAAAATCAGAACTTATTAGTCATCAAAGAATCCATACAGGTGAGAAACATTTTTTATGTTCTGTGTGTGGGAAATGTTTTACACGGAATTCAGATCTTTGTAGACATCAGATGATTCATACAGGTGAGAAACCGTTTCCATGTGCTGAATGTGGGAAATGTTTTACACGGAAATCACAGCTTATGGAACATCACAGAATTCATACGGGTGAAAAACCTTTTCCATGTCCTGAGTGTGGGAAATGTTTTACAAAGAAAACAGATCTTAATAAACATAGTAGAATTCATACAGGAGAGAAACCTTTTCCATGTTTTGAGTGTGGGAAATGTTTTACAATGAAATCAGATCTTTGTAGACATCACAGAATACATAGAGGTGAGAAACCTTTCACATGCTCTGAGTGTGGGAAATGTTTTACAATGAAATCAGATCTTTGTAAACATCGCAAAATACATACAGGTGAGAAACGTTTTACATGTTCTGAGTGTGGGAAATGTTTTCAACGGAAATCAGATCTTATGAAACATCACAGAATTCATACGGGTGAGAAACCTTTTCCATGTCCCGAGTGTGGGAAATGTTTCAATAGCAAATCAAATCTTGCTACACATTATAAATTTCATATGGGTGAGAAACCTTTTGCATGTCTTGAATGTGGGAAATGTTTTACACTGAAATCATATCTTGCTAGACATCATAGAGTTCATACAGGTGAGAAACCATTTTCATGCTCTGAATGTGGGAAATATTTTACACTGAAATCAGATCTTTGTAGACATCATAGAGTTCATACAGGTGAGAAACCTTTTCCATGCCCTGAGTGTGGGAAATGTTTTAGATACAAATCAGATGTTATAGGACATCAAAGAATTCATACAGTTGAAAAACCTAAATCCATGTCCTGAGTATGGGAAATTAAAAAAAAAAAAATTTGGTTCTTAGTCTTTAAGCGATTCACACAGGCAAAAATCCATTTCCATGCTTCGAATGAAGGAAATGTTTTTACTCTCAAGTCAGGAATTTCACACATGGAAATATGTAATTTTTTTTTTTTATAAAATAGTTTACACAGAAATTTAAATTCACATGTAAAAAATGCTCCCTCACCTGAAATTTGTTATTGATTATTTGTGTTGGCATTACTTTTTTTTTTTTTACTATTAAAAGGGTCTTAGACATACACAATAATGTCTAACTCAACTTTATTTATTTTATACCTTATACGGGACCTGATCCTGAAATAAGAAGGTCACCAAAATTCCGTTAGCTGCTTGCAGAGGTCGAGTGATTCTGGCAGTGCGCATTCGAGTGCCGGATGTTCCGCATCAGAACTCATCCTATGGAGCTCAGCTCCGTACGATAAGTTTTTCTGTGCCGAGGCTTTACACAAATTATGCTTGCCTAATCCATGCCAGAGAAGCAAGGATAGGCATGCAGATAAAGGGAAGTGGGCAAAGGAAGGAAGGTTCAGTCCTCCCTTGTGAGGAGATACTGAACTCCGTTTATTTGGAAGATGTAAATAGGTCAGGATCAGGTCCACAGTTATCACCTCTTTGCAACTGAATGATTGATCTCTATCACTGGTAGCTTTTTGCATGTTGTTGTTTTTTACTGTGTTTTCAAGAGATGCACATCTTAAATATCCATAAAACACAAATTTTTCTTCTCTTCTCCACGGCTCTCTGATCAAGGATTGATTGCGTTTTACTTAGAGCGTAAATTAGGACCTGTATTAATGCAATCAAAACAGTGGTGATAATGTAGTCAAATATGTGACAAAACGGAGTCCCAACATGTCTGAGCCACACTAATAAGGTGACCCCTGTATGTGGAGGGTAATAAAACTGTGATACTGAGGATACTGTACTGTAATCCATTCAAACCCGACAAGCAAGCAAGTGTTTACATAGAGATTTAAATATATTGAGACAGATTCACAACACCTGTGGTTTTTTTTGTTTGTTTGTTTTTTACATACGTCCAAGCATGCGTGGTAACTATTTTACGCTGTCTACGTAGTGTTTCTTTACATAGATTGCGTACATGCGGTCTTTCAAGAACAAAGTATTCTAAGTGAGGTCTTACCAACGATCTATAAAGGGGCATCACTACTTCTCTCTTTCTGCTACTAATTCCTCTCCCTATGCAACCAAGCATCTGACTTGCCTTTCTTATTCTGGGCCGGCAACAGAAATCTCAGGGTCCGGTACAGTCATGTCTTTGCCCTCCCCCTCATCCTAGACCCTAGATAGTTATAATAATATGTTCACTCTTCTATCTATAGTAATGTTTCTGGCTATTAAATGCCTCCCTCCACCCAATCTTCTTAGGTGCGTTCTTAAGTTTTCCCGGCACGCCCCCTCCTTCTTAAGTTACTGCAAACTTTGCAGCATTAGGTTCATAGTGGTGATTCACGGCAGTCCCGTCCAATGTAGATTGCGTATAATAAGTTACTACGCATTCGCATGATATCCTTTCCTATATATACACACCTAAAAAGTAGCATTTTATTAACTGTGAGTGAGGTCCCATGTAAGCATCATAAAACACAATCCTGTAACCACAATAAAAAAAAAAGCAAATCATAGCCGCTACTATACAATACAGGCAGCTTCCTAGTCTCCACTATACAATTTCCATTTCATCTTAAAAACTGCTACACAATACAGACCATACATCTTAGGGACACATACCTTACAGACATTATCGTAGTGACCGCTATACCATATACAGATTGCATCCTTCCGATCACTACAATAAATTCAACATTCTTGTAACTACAATGCAGTTAAAAAAGGCCTCAAAACAGAAAATATTTCTAACCATAATACAATAGAAGCATAGCCTTGTAAGCACTTTGTTATCCAGTTTGTGTGTGTACAGCGTATATAATCATCCAATCTCTCCCCTTTATGTGTCTCAAGTCTCCCAATATTCCCCATCATGTCTTTGCAGACCCTCAGTATCCCCATCATGTGTCTCAAGCCTCCCCCCAGTATCCCCATCAAGTCTCCAAGTAGCCCCAACATGGCTCTCCAGCCCCCCCTCCCCAGTGTTCTCCATTATATCTCTGCGGCCACCCATCATGCCTCTGCAGCCCCTCAGAACCCCGATCATGTCTCTGCAGCCCCCCTTCAGTATCATCATCATGTCTCTGATGCCCCCCCAGTA
This sequence comes from Limnodynastes dumerilii, assembly GCA_011038615.1. Taxonomy (NCBI): domain Eukaryota; kingdom Metazoa; phylum Chordata; class Amphibia; order Anura; family Limnodynastidae; genus Limnodynastes; species Limnodynastes dumerilii. The sequence continues at coordinate 52,629 of WWET01005062.1, forward strand.
TCCCCATCATATCTCGGCCCTTACTGTAAAATATTGTCCTTGAAGATGAATAATAAAAATGATTCTTCTTCCTTCTATTAATTGTCTTCCAACTTGGATAAAATAATTATAGGTTTGAGAGAACTTCAAACTCACAGAGCCAATGGTTTGAGTTGTAATAAAGTCACTTGTTTAGTGCATTCAAATAAAGATATTTTCTTGAATGTAGTATCAGTCAAAATATTTAATGCACTTAGAAGAATTTACAAGTTAAATTTCTTTAAAAATAATTTCAAAACAAAAGCTTACAAAGTTATTTCTTGTATTGTGTGTGTTTCAGAGCAAATGTCTCTTCAATGTATATGTATGTAAAAGCTCATTCAGCAGCTTGTATGTAGCAATGTGTCCATGTGTGTGTCTGTCCAAGAGTGTGTCAGAGTGTATGAGTGTGCCTCAGAGTCTGCCAGAGTCTCAGATATATCAAGATATCTCTTTGTCTGCTAACCTATATGAAAACCAGTAAGAACTGCTTTTCTACACATGGTCCTGAAAACCTAACATCCCCCATACTCCTGAGAAGTCTGTATATTCTCCTGAGACTTAAAAAACCTTTTCCAGATGTGGGCTAAAGACCAACTATAGTCTTTGTCCTAAAATGCTATGTAACTGATATCCTAAGGATTCTGTTTATCTTTTTTTTTATCATCAATAATTTTTATTAAAGATTTTTAGTTGGGAGAGGGGTACAGAAAGAAAAAAAGGGGGAGGGGGGGAAGGGGTAGATACGCATAGACAAAGTACGTAGCAGGCATAAAACACAATATCAATACAACAAAATATAGGTTAAACACTCAACAGCAGCATTAAACAGCATGTGTAAGGACAATACTAATCTCATGGACAGAACAGGCAAGTCCCTCAAGGGTTAAGTGATTCATTGAGGCTGAAAGGCAAAGGGTCGGTTGGATATAACGCAGGATTCTCCCAGAATTCCCCTCCCGAGCCTTCAAAGTCCCGCCAGGGAGCCCATTTAACCAGAGGAGAAGCCGTGCCCATGGAATACGGGACAGCTTCCGTCTCCATCAAGAAATGGTGGTGGATTTTAGCACAGATTTTTGATAGCGTCGGCGGGTTAGCATCTTTCCAGTGTTGGGCAATTGCCGCACGGGCGGCAATCAATATGTGTCCAAGGACATACCTATAATCTTGTGGGATGAACAGAGGGAAGAGGTGGAACAAGGCGAAGGTGGGGGAAGGTGGCACATCTAAATGACTTACTTTACTAATTAAGTGAAAAATTTTGGACCAAAGCTGCTGAATTATGGGGCATTCCCAAAAAATATGGAAAATCGTACCCACACATCCGCACCTTCTCCAACAAAATTTAGATTGCGAGGGCCATATTCTGTGTAGTCGCTCCGGGGTGAGGTACAATCTATGTACAAGCTTGATGTGCATTTCCACATGATTCACACAACGGGACATTTTATGGGAGGTTTTATGGATTTTTTCCCACTCAGGTCCCGAAATGATTACTCCCAGATCCGACTCCCACAGAGTCTGCGCTTTAGATTTCACAAATTCCAGGGGGCAAATCAGTTGGCGATACCAAAAGGAAACCCCCTTCCCCCCCCACCCCCCCCAGGGTTAAGTTTAGTAAATAAAGGCTCAATAGGTGGTTGTAGCACCCCTTTACTTTTAGATAAGGCAGAGACCCAATGACCAAGCTGGAGGTACATAAAGTAGTCAGTTGGTGGGAGATTATACTGGTCACATAAGGTGGAGAACGGAAGCAACGAGCAGCCCACCACGATATCAGCTAAGGACGTAATACCCCTCCTTATCCACCTAGGCACTGGCCAGTCTGGAATGAGTTTAGCAATGGCTTCCAATGAGAGATTATTAGTGGGGAGGAGCATAGTTGATTTCAGGAAGGTCATGTTATCCCAGACTTTCAGTGAGTCCCGCGTGGATGATAGCATGAGAGTGCTGGGTGGGCGAGCAGACCTCGGGGTCCAAAGGGCATCTTCCAGGGGGTATTCGGGGTACATAGCCCGTTCCATGTCCACCCATGGTTTTGTAGAAGAACAACGGGCCCAATCATGTAAAAATGCTAAGGTACAAGCCTCCTGATACTTAGCTAAATGGGGGAGGGCCACACCTCCGTACTGTTTAGGTAAAACCATTGAGGAATAGGCCAGTTTAGGGGACTTATTCTTCCAAACATAGGAGGACATGAGAGACTGGAATTTAGAAATGACAGATTGGGGCCACCCATACGGGATCGTACGGAAGAGGTACATAAGTTTGGGGAGGAGCATCATTTTAAAAGCAGCAATGCGGCCTAACCAGGATACCTCGAAAGTAAACCAAAGTCTCGCTAAAGTGCTTAATTGTACAAATAAGGGGGTAACATTGCAGTGGACAGCATCTGAAATGCAGGTAGGGATCTGTATGCCTAAGTAAGTTATGGAAGACGACTGCCAATTAAATGAAAATTTATGTCTGAGTTTGGACAGCATAGGGGCAGGGATATTAAAGGCTAGAGCATCCGATTTAGTCGCATTTAGTTTATAAAAGGAGGCTTCAGTATACCTCTGCAAAAGTTCCTGTAAATGTGGGAGGGACTCCATGGGACGGGACACAAACAATAAAATGTCGTCAGCAAATAGGCAAAGCTTGTGGTCCATCGACCCACAGCGAATCCCTGGAAAATTAGGGGAGGTGCGTATCAAAGCGGCCAAGGGTTCGATAGCTAATACAAAAATAAGGGGTGACATTGGACACCCCTGTCTAGTACCATTAGAAATGCTAAACGGGTGGGAAAGGAAGCCATTGCTAAAAACTTTAGCCGAGGGAGCAGAATATAGCGCCAACATGGAGTGCAAAATCTTGTCTCGGAAACCATACCTGCACAGAGACTCCCGCATAAAGGACCAGTGCAGCCTATCAAAGGCCTTTTCTGCATCTAAAGACAACAAAACACACTGGTCCTCAGTAAGGGAAAGCAGTTCAATTACATTGAACACTCTGCGTGTGTTGTCAGATGCTTGCCGCGATGGAACAAATCCCACCTGGTCCAGATGGATTAACTGGGGGAGGAGAGGGCTAATGCGATTCGCCAGGAGCTTCGCAAAAATCTTCAAGTCTGCATTCAGCAGCGCTATAGGCCTATAGTTTTTACATAGAGATGGGTCCTTGCCTGGTTTAGGAATGGTGACAATACGCGCTTCCAGCATCTCATTCGGGAACGAGTGCCCGTCAGATATCCAGTTAAAGAGGTCAAGCAGCAAGGGAGACAGCCTGTCCTCAAAAGCCTTAAAAAACTCGTTGGTCTGGCCAGTCTGGAATGAGTTTAGCAATGGCTTCCAATGAGAGATTATTAGTGGGGAGGAGCATAGTTGATTTCAGGAAGGTCATGTTATCCCAGACTTTCAGTGAGTCCCGCGTGGATGATAGCATGAGAGTGCTGGGTGGGCGAGCAGACCTCGGGGTCCAAAGGGCATCTTCCAGGGGGTATTCGGGGTACATAGCCCGTTCCATGTCCACCCATGGTTTTGTAGAAGAACAACGGGCCCAATCATGTAAAAATGCTAAGGTACAAGCCTCCTGATACTTAGCTAAATGGGGGAGGGCCACACCTCCGTACTGTTTAGGTAAAACCATTGAGGAATAGGCCAGTTTAGGGGACTTATTCTTCCAAACATAGGAGGACATGAGAGACTGGAATTTAGAAATGACAGATTGGGGCCACCCATACGGGATCGTACGGAAGAGGTACATAAGTTTGGGGAGGAGCATCATTTTAAAAGCAGCAATGCGGCCTAACCAGGATACCTCGAAAGTAAACCAAAGTCTCGCTAAAGTGCTTAATTGTACAAATAAGGGGGTAACATTGCAGTGGACAGCATCTGAAATGCAGGTAGGGATCTGTATGCCTAAGTAAGTTATGGAAGACGACTGCCAATTAAATGAAAATTTATGTCTGAGTTTGGACAGCATAGGGGCAGGGATATTAAAGGCTAGAGCATCCGATTTAGTCGCATTTAGTTTATAAAAGGAGGCTTCAGTATACCTCTGCAAAAGTTCCTGTAAATGTGGGAGGGACTCCATGGGACGGGACACAAACAATAAAATGTCGTCAGCAAATAGGCAAAGCTTGTGGTCCATCGACCCACAGCGAATCCCTGGAAAATTAGGGGAGGTGCGTATCAAAGCGGCCAAGGGTTCGATAGCTAATACAAAAATAAGGGGTGACATTGGACACCCCTGTCTAGTACCATTAGAAATGCTAAACGGGTGGGAAAGGAAGCCATTGCTAAAAACTTTAGCCGAGGGAGCAGAATATAGCGCCAACATGGAGTGCAAAATCTTGTCTCGGAAACCATACCTGCACAGAGACTCCCGCATAAAGGACCAGTGCAGCCTATCAAAGGCCTTTTCTGCATCTAAAGACAACAAAACACACTGGTCCTCAGTAAGGGAAAGCAGTTCAATTACATTGAACACTCTGCGTGTGTTGTCAGATGCTTGCCGCGATGGAACAAATCCCACCTGGTCCAGATGGATTAACTGGGGGAGGAGAGGGCTAATGCGATTCGCCAGGAGCTTCGCAAAAATCTTCAAGTCTGCATTCAGCAGCGCTATAGGCCTATAGTTTTTACATAGAGATGGGTCCTTGCCTGGTTTAGGAATGGTGACAATACGCGCTTCCAGCATCTCATTCGGGAACGAGTGCCCGTCAGATATCCAGTTAAAGAGGTCAAGCAGCAAGGGAGACAGCCTGTCCTCAAAAGCCTTAAAAAACTCGTTGGTGAATCCATCTGGACCAGGCGACTTGGCCTTCGGGAGCTCCTTAATGACTCTGGCCAGCTCCATAGGGGACCAAGGGGCGCACAAATTCAGTACCTCAGACTCTTGAAGCTGCGGGAGGTGTACACAATCTAAGAAATGCTTAATTGACTCTGGGGTCGGCTGGAAAATAGAGGGATCTGAGTCTAGGTTATAAAGGAGGGAGTAGTAAGTAGCAAATTCATCCGCAATAGCAGCTGGGTCGATAATTCGCCTTCCGTCCGAGGAATCTATGAATTTGATTCTATTCTGGGCCTGTTTAGTGCGGAGTTTTCTAGCCAAAAGTTTGCCTGCTCGATTACCAGCTAGGTAAAATTTCTGTTGCAGCTTAGTCAGAGCGGCCCTAGTAGTAGCCATTAAAAGTTTTTGGAGAAGGCTACGTGCTTCCGCTAATTCTTTCTTGAGGACACTAGAAGGGCAGAGTCGGTTTTGTTGGTCTAATAAAGAAATTTTGGCTTCCAGCGAGCTAAACATTTGTTGCCTCTGCTTCTTTAGCTTTGCCCCAATTTGGATGGCCACCCCCCTCAGTACCGCTTTTAGAGTGCACCAGTGATTTGTTAGGGATGTGTCGGCTGGATTGTTGGTTTGGAGGAACAGTTGCAACGCCCCCAACAGCTCCTCTTTCGCCTCAGGAGAGGTGAGCAGGTAGGCGGGCATTCTCCAGTTCCTGGGAGGCCGGACAGTGCCCCCTGAGTTCCACGTCCATAAAAGCGGGGCGTGATCCGACCACGTAATTGGTAGGATCTTAAGTAAGCGGGATTGCTGTAGTGACCACTTATCTGTCAACACCAGGTCTATGCGCGAGTATGAATTATGGACATTGGAAAAAAAAGTGAAGTCTCGTCCCTTGGTTTCTTGTACACGCCAGATATCATAAAGGTCGAACTCAGCTAACAGTTTCCTAAAAGCTAGCGAGGGAGAGGAAGCATCTAAGGGATGAGAAACAGGGGGAGGAGGGGATTTATCTAGTCTGGGGGTCTAAAACCAGGTTAAAGTCGCCTAGCATAATCAATCCACCCTGTCTGTTTGTAGACCAACCCACAGAGGTTTCGCACAAAAGGGACTTGTCTAGAGTTAGGACCATAAACTGTTACAATTGTGAGCGGCTTACCTTCAAGACAACCTGTTAGAATAGAAGGAAGCGACCATTCTTTTCTGCAATCGTTTGTGTGAGATCAAATTGTAGCCCTGCCCTGAAGAGGATGGCCACCCCGTTGCGTTTGAACGGCGCATTGGCGGTGTAACAAAGTGGATAGTGGTTATCTCTAAAGGTAGGAGGGTTGGACGCTAGGAAGTGGGTCTCTTGGACCGCTACGACATCCGCTTCGTTTTTCCAGAAGGTAGTAAGAGCTAGCCTGCGTTTTTGGGGGGAATTTAAGCCTCTAACATTTAAAGAGAAAAATTTAACCATGAGATATAACTATATAAACAACGAGTAAGTCCTGTCCGAGTAGTAGTTAAAGGGGTGGAGGCTGTCCTAAATAAAACTGCGGAAATACGAGTTTCATGGCGATGCGAGGGGGGGGGAAATGGGCAAGATCTAAAAGGGGAGAAAAAAATGAAAGGACCCAGAATATAGGGCCAAATTCATTACCGCAGGGGAAGAGGGGTTGAATGCGGTAAAACCACATGTGTGGGGGCAAAAACCTGTCACCCACCCATATAGCAATAGAAAACATTTAACCAATTACCATACTAGCCAACAAATGACAGCAGAACAGAGCGAGATACCCCAGACAAGGTATAGTCTATGACAACAGTATAACAATATGAACTAGGTGAAAGTTAAGCCTAGACTCGTCTATTATAATTGTAGACTAGGGCATATTGTTAGCTAGGAAATGGCAATTAACAGCAAACACTAGAACCATCTAAAAAGCAATAAACTGATATAACATAAGAAATGCAAAATAGAGAAGAAGAGGAGTTAGTAAAGTCCAATAAGAACCTTTCCGGGACCGTCTGTTGGCACTGGATACACCGACTCATTCCACCTTGGACCATTCCGCTTGGAGCTGAGCAGGAGGACGCACAGGAGGTCGCGGTAGAGGAAGATTCCAGTCCTCCAAGAGTTTGACTCCTGCTTCCAGTGATGAGACGACATGGGTGGAATTATCATATTGGATCACCAACTTGACAGGGAACCCCCACATGTAGGGGATGGCTTTGTCCCGCAAGATCGACGTAACAGGTTGAAAGGACCGGCGTCTTGCTAAGGTAGCTGCAGAAGGGTCAGGAAACAGTTGGAGGTCCCCCACGGTGGAGTTTTGGTCGTCCCGTCTAGCAGCTTGTAACACCCGCTCCTTTATGTGGAATAAAATGCATACGGAGAAGAACATCTCTCGGGAAGTTCACAGTGGGGTTACGGGGTTTTGGGAGTCTGTGAATTCTATCAATAAGAAGGTCGTGGTCGGAAACATCCGGGAGAAGCTTATGAAAGAGATCCAGAGTGAACTGTGGGAGGTCCTTGTTAAGGATAGCGTCAGGGATTCCCCTGATTTTGATGTTGTTGCGGCGGGAGCGGTCCTTCATGTCCGCCAATTTATCGCGTAGTTGCGACACCTCCAATTGCAGCGTATCATGAGCATTAATCAGGTCATTATGAGACGAGACTATCTCCTCCATCTTAGTCTCCAGATGATCTGTACGTTCTCCAATCTCGGATATCTCCTGTTTGATTTCCTTGACCGCTGCTTTCATTTCCGATGACAGATCTGTTTTAAAGGAGGTGAGGAGATTGTAGAGAGTTTTCCCCGTGAGGGGCGCTTCCAGATCTAGCTCAGTGGGTGTAGATTTAGGGGACGATGAAGAGCGTTCTTCAGGAGTGGGCGACGGAGCTTTTGGGGAACTGCTCTCTTGAGAAAGTGCTTTGGAGGAAGCCTTGGAGGCACGCGCAACCGGGAACCTGACTGGCGGAGAGAGATGTGCCATTTTACACCTCTTAGGGGACATGACAATGACCAATAAAGACTAGTATGAGAGAAAAGTTTTGTTTTGTATTTTTTTGTTTTTGTTTTGTTTTGTTTGTTGTTTGTTCACCGCCTTGATGAGGGGAAAGGTTGGATGAAGCGAATCTGGAGGAAGGTTACGGCAACTAACGAATGTTCACTCTGTGATCTCTGTGCTGGAAAGGTACTCCTTACTGGAAAGCTATTGAAGCATGTTATGATACAGGCAGATGGTCCAGCGTGGCTGTAGGCACTTCAAAGTCCACATGGGTGAGGGAAAGGTAAGGTGTCAACGCATCCTGGCGGGAACCAGCGGAGTCTGAGAAAAAGCAGGTGAGTATGCAGCTGAAGCAACAGAAGTATGTGATACAACTCCAGCTAGATGGTGGAACGGAGAGGCTGAGAGCACAGGGCAGTATAAATATACTTTGGGATGCTATTTGTGAAAGCCACCTCTAGATGGCAGTAGATTGCTGAGTTACACCAATGCACTGAAGAAAAGTCACTGCACCCAGCCGTTATATGAACTGCTGATATGTCACAGAAGTTGAATTGAGAAGACCAGAGCCCCTTGCCCAGAGAAATCCAAGTGTAGGAGGTAGGAGCAATTAATCCCAGGGCTAGGGGAGCTCTCTGTCAACAGGTCTCTTGAATCCCTGCTCTAGGGCTATTCCTGGTGTCTTAGAGGCTCTGAAGGAAGGGGGGAGGGTGATCCAGATAACGACCCCCTAAGCACTGGTATCCCAGTGGGCTGGAGGATACTGCCTCCTGGCGCCTCCTAAACCTGCCACTCCACTCTGCAATATCGGGGCTCCAGGTAACGACGTCAGGTCCCTTCAGCAGTCTTGTATTGTAACAACCCGGCGAGAAGGCGTCCCGCGGAGCACGAGGCAGGCAAGATGGCGGCCGGCCACTGCTACCTCAGCCACAGCGGTCCTCTGGTGCGGTGCAAAGCCTGACACTCGGACCAGAGCGGGGAAACTCCTACAGCGCGTGGTCCCCTTCAATGCACAAGACCCAGGGACTCTGTTTGGGGGAAACAGAGGGTAGAGGCCAGGAGGCCCAGCAGGAAAAGGACGCACCTGTTTTCCCCTGGGGGCTCCGGACCGCCGCGGTAGTAAAAAGCGAGGTCCTTGGTCCACGTTAGGAGATGTGTAGGAGAGGAGACTGGGACTGATTATGGCCCCCAGTTTGTAGGAACTATCACCCTTTGAAGGGTAAAATTGCCCGTTAATCTGGAGAGCTCAAGAGGCGCACGTCCGCTCACTCCAGCGTCCAAACCACGCCCCCCAATTCTGTTTATCTTAAAACCTTTTGTGAATCTGCAACTGATACTTCACAATTATACAAAAACTATTCATGAATAGGAAAATGTATGACTTACACAATTTTAACTTTAATATACTAATAATTTTAGTTATGGAATTATTTGAATTGGCCATATTTAAAAGAACAATCCAAAAATGGTCTGTCATTCACACTATTTAACACTTCCAGTATCTCCATCATGTGTCTCATGTCTCCAAGTATCCCCATCATGTCTCTGCAGCCCCCTCAGTATTCCCCATTATGTGCCTCCAGTACCCCTCATTATTCCCCATCATGCACCTCCAACCATCCTCAGTTTTCCTCATCTTGTTTCTCCAGCCCCCCTCAATATTCCCCATCATGTGCCTCTAGCCCCCATCAGTATTGCTCATCATGTTTCTCCAGCCTCTCCCCTTACCTTTGTGTCTTGCTTTCCTTCCTCCTCCATGGCGCTCTTCCTCCTTCATGTGTATGAGTTGCTGCAGCTGTTACATAGAGCTATCCAGAATGACATCGGGATGCATCGCATCCCCAAGCGGAGTGGGTCGCGCCAGTCCTGGATAAATAGTTAAAGTTTGAGAGAGATATATGAGACAGACAGACAAACACAGTATGAGATAGATGGATACAGATAGATATGGGACAGACAGACTTACAGACATACATTACCCCCACACATACCTTACCTTAAGAATCCAGTATTGAGCAGTCCAGAGATGCAGGAGGAAGTCTTCACAGCCTGGCAGCCAGGGAGATCACATGACACACTGTGAGTAGAGGAAGTTCTTCTAGCAGTGTGATGAGTCATCGCTTGTTGCAGGGCTGGAGATTTCTCCCAGTGGTATGACTCATAGCTGCAGCTCTTCCACTGATACAGGCTGTCAATGGAGATAAAACTACACATTGCAAGGGGCCCCTTTGAAACTGAGGCCTGTCACAGCTGTACCCCTTGCCCCCACTGTCACTGAGCCTGTTCTTATTGTTTTGTTGCATTGCTTGGTTACCTTTAAGTCACATGAAATAATTACTCCTAGATTCCTTTCTGCCTCAGTAGTTTCTAATGTAGTGTTATTAATGAAATATTGAGCATTTGGGTTTTTTGCCCCAAGTGCATGATTTTGGATTTTTTTGGCATAAATCTGCAGTTGCCACACTCTTTACCATTTCTCCAGTCTACCTAGATCATCCCTCATTTTCTGCACCCCTCCTGGCTTGTCTACCCTGTTACATATCTTTGTGTCATCTGCAAAAGGTATATTTTCCCCTGGATACTGTAGGCAATATCACCTATAGAGATATTAAAGAGCACTGGTCCAAGTACAGAATCCTGGGGTACACCACTGGTTACCTTACCTTCCCCAGAATGGTTTTCATTTACTCCTCCAACCAAGATCGTATCCATTCAACTATCTTTAAATCCAGCCCCAAAATTCCAGCTTATTTAACAGTCTGGGATGTGGATTTAAGATACAGTACGATTTGTTCCTGTTACGACTATCACCAACCAGGACTCAGAGGTTTTCCCAAGGTCTGGGCTGCAGACCCTGGAGGTCGCGGCCCCTGGCAACAGCACATAGAGAGATTGGCAGGAGGACTACCGAAGCTACCAGCAGCCTTGAAATGGAGATGGTGAGTGGAGACTCACCCCAGGTGGGAGCACACTCCCCAGAGGGAGCTAGACAGAGAGGTAAACAAACAAGGGACGGCAAGCCGTAGACAGACAGTACAAACTAGGGCTATCACACAGCAAACACTCACTCAAATAATCACAAAGGTAAGCAACAGGGGCAACTGGGAAGGATATGGAACAGAGAGGCAATAGGAATAAGCAGGATAAATGGGCACTCAGTAATCAGTGAAAATGGAAGCAAGGCAAGAAGCAAGAGAATAAGAAATAGAGAAAGAGTAGGCAAGGCAGACAAACTGGAGCTATAACCGGCGAGGGAGAGAGGGCTGGAGGCGCTTATATAGAAGCTGGCAGTTCCTGATAGGGTATGCAGCGGAGGGAGCTAATTGGTAAGGACCTGCAACTCGCAGGACGGCAGAACAACACAGCCAGCGCCACAGCACATGGCTAATTTGCGCGACGCTGCTCAGAGAGGGAGAGAGCCGATGTATGCCGTTCTGACGGCATGGGACAGAGTAGCAGCGCCAAGATCCAGGTGAGTGCAAGCGCAGCTGACAGAGGACAGAGACGCCACGAACGAGGAGCAGCTAACGGTATGTAACAGTACCCCCCCTTTATGAGGGGTTTTGATACCCCTAGGTCCAGGTTTCAGAGGAAACTTTTTGTGAAAGTCCTTGATAAGTTCCTCAGAGTGCATTTTTTTGGAGGGCACGCTCCTCAGGACCATATCCTCTCCAATGTACAAGGTAGTACGGATGTCCTCTGACTAACTTGGAGTCAAGAATGGACTCAACCTCATATTCTTCTTGTTCCTGAATTATCATAGGAGAAGGTCCGGGTTGAGGAAGGAGTCCGAATTTTTGTGAAATTCTGGCAGGTTTTAATAGTGACACATGAAAGGTACTAGGAATTTTGAGGGTACGAGGAAGTTTGAGCCTGAAGGCTACAGGATTGATTTTCTTAATTATGAGAAAAGGACCGATGTACCGAGGACCCAATTTTCTACACGGTTGATTTATTCGGATGTTCTTTGAGGACAACCATACTTTATCTCCAACTTTGAAGTTACATTGACGACGATGAAGATCTTCCCGAGTTTTGACTTGAACTGCTGCTCGTCTGAGACAATATCTCACTTTTGCCAAGATATCCCTCATCCTTTTTGCATTGGCTCGAGCTTCAGGAAAAGAAGATACTTGTGGTTGAAACAGGGAGTTAGATCTGGGATGATAACCCCAGACGCAATAAAAAGGTGAAGTCTTTGTAGCAGAATGCATAGCGTTGTTGTACTCAAATTCGGCCCAATGTATATTCTCAGACCAATTATTCTGTAGTTTTGAAGAGTAGCATCTGAGGAACTGTTCAAGAACATGGTTGACCCGCTCAGTTTGTCCGTTGGTTTGTGGATGATATCCTGAGGACAGACTGATGTTAATCTGAAGTTGATGACAAATAGCTCTCCAAAACTGGGCAATAAATTGTGGACCTCTATCTGAGACAATGTCCCTAGGAAGACCATGGAGTCTTACAATGACTTTGACAAAAATGTTGGCAAAAGTTCTAGCACAAGGAAGTCCAGAGAGAGGGATGAAATGTGTCATTTTGCTGAATCGGTCCACTACCACCCATACAACTGTATTACCTTCAGAGCTGGGTAAATCGGTGATAAAATCCATGGAAAGATGGGTCCATGGACCTTTTGGAATGGACAAAGGATGAAGTGGACCGAACGGTAAAAAACGAGGAGACTTGTTCTGGGCACAGATTCTGCATGCTCCAATGAATTCTTTAATGTCGTCAGACATGGCTGGCCACCAAACTGTACGAGAGGCCAATTCTAATGTCTTTTGGACACCGGGATGTCCTGCAGCTTTGCTGACATGTATTTCCAAGAGAACTGCTTTTCGAAGATTGTGTGGAACAAAGAGACGATCTGCTGGACCAGTATGGGGGGCTTCATCCTGTGCCTGATGAATGCAAGAGAACAAATCTTTAGAGAGACCAGCCACAATAATCTTCTTAGAAATGATGGGTAGTGGAGGCAACGAGGAAGGATGTTCAGGGAGGAAAGAACGTGACAGAGCATCCGCTCTCCGATTCAGGGACCCTGGGCGGTAAGTAATTTTGAAGTTGAACCTTGTGAAAAAAAGTGCCCATCTGGCCTGTCTGGGGTTCAGTCTTCTGGCCGCTTCAATGAATGCAAGATTCTTATGATCAGTCAAGACGATAATCTCATACTTCGAACCTTCTAGCCAATGCCTCCATTCCTCAAAGGCAAGCTTGATGGCCAAAAGTTCCCTGTTTCCTACATCGTAGTTGTGCTCCGCACTGGTGAATTTTTT
>WWET01005062.1:91824-105933 GCA_011038615.1 Limnodynastes dumerilii
GGACATTATACAGTGACACCAGGGGATGTGTGTGACTGGAGAGGTGACTGCTGGGAATGTCACGTTATACAGAGATGCCAGGGGATGTGTGTGACTGATGTCTTTATCATTGTGTGTATCAGATTCCTGTAAGGTCTCAGGATGTCACTATCTATTTGTCTATGGAGGAATGGGAGCATATAGAAGGACACCAGGATCTTTACGAATATGTCATAATGGATAATCAACAGAGTCTACCATCAGTGGGTAAGAGGAGTTTATATTCTTTGTATACTTATTGCAATTTAACAAAAAAATGTCTAACTTTGTGATTTCTACAGATGCTTTGACAAAGAAAATTAAAGAGAAACATCATTATGTATTACCGGATAATCAGGTAATTAACACCTGAGGTCTGAACAAAATATCGTTTTGGTTCATTAATTTACAAAATTATTAAATTTTCTCTTTTTAATTGTTTTTTTTTTTTGTTATTTAGGGGAAAGATTTAATTAATGTTGAAGTTGTAGATGAAGTGAAGTGTGTGATCGGGGATCAGCAGTGTCTGGAGGAGAAAATCCCTGCACATATCAGCACCAGTGAGTAATATTCACTATATATATTAAATATATAATTATTTTAAAATGTTGTATACATACCATCCATGTGAATAATAGAACGATGTGCCACGTCACTGTATAAGATTTTCTTTGCAGATTTAGGATTTATGACGTGTTTTTGGTCCCGATTTCATTATGATTCTTACACTACTGAGTAACCTTTAGCCAAATAATTTACATGAATACAATTGGGTCTATCTGTCCTTTGAGCACAGTACTGTTGATCATATTCATTGTCATTTATTATCGCAATAAATTGATTTTTTTTAACATGCAGCTGATCAACGCTTTATTGTTAACATTATTTTGATTTTTCTTTTGCATTTGCAGTGAAAAACAGCACCAGAAATACCTTAAAGGATTATTTATTTTCATCTTCAGATTGTAATATAGAAAACTGCCTCTTTCAACAAGATTCTTCAGGAGAACACACAGTTACTGTAAATGTTCCTCTAGTACTTCCTGCAACAGATAGATCTACTGACCTTTGTTATCATGATGGATGTTTACCTGACAAAACAGATTTTGTGAACCATACAAGGGCTTATGGGATTGGTGAAGTTTTTTCATGTTCTGAATGTGATAAATGTTTTACAAAAAATTCAGAACTTATTAGTCATCAAAGAATCCATACAGGTGAGAAACATTTTTTATGTTCTGTGTGTGGGAAATGTTTTACACGGAAATCAGATCTTTCTAGACATCAGAGAATTCATACAGGTGAGAAACCTTTTCCATGTGCTGAGTGTGGAAAATGTTTTCCACGGAAATCAAATCTTATGGAACATCGCCGAATTCATACGGGTGAAAAACCTTTTCCATGTCCTGAGTGTGGGAAATGTTTTACACTGAAATCAGATCTTAATAAACATCGTAGAATTCATACAGGTGAGAAACCTTTTGCATGCTCTGAGTGTGGGAAATGTTTTACACTGAAATCAGATCTTTGTAGACATCAGAGAATACATACAGGTGAGAAACGTTTTCCATGTTCTGTGTGTGGGAAATGTTTTCCTCAGAAATCAAATCTTATGAAACATCACAGAATTCATACGGGTGAGAAACCTTTTCCATGTCCTGAGTGTGGGAAATGTTTTACGCACAAATCAAATCTTACTACACATTATAAAATTCATAAGGATGAGAAACATTTTTCATGTTCTGAGTGTGGGAAATGTTTTACACTGAAAGCCAATTTTCAGAGACATTATAAGACTCATACAGGTGAGAAACCATTTCCATGCTCTGAGTGCGGGAAATGTTTTACACTGAAAGCAGATCTTTGTAGACATCAGAGAATTCATATAAGTGGGAAACGTTTTCCATGTCCTGAGTGTCGCAAATGGTTTAAAAGCAAAGCAGATGTTACAGAACATCAAAGGATGCATACAGGTGAGAAAATCTTTGCTTGTTCTGAGTGTGGGAAATGGTTTAAAAGGAAATCAAATCTTGCTGAACATCAAAGAATTCATACGGGTGAGAAACCTTTTCCATGTTCTGAATGTGGGAAATGTTTTACACTAAAATCACATCTTACTAAACATCATAGAATTCATACAGGTGAGAAACCTTTTCTATGTCCTGAGTGTGGTAAATGCTTTACAATGAAATCACAGCTTACTAAACATCATAGAATTCATACAGGTGAGAAACCCTTTCCGTGTCTTGAGTGTGGGAAATGGTTTAAAAGTAAGTCAAATGTTACAGAACATCAGAGAAGGCATAGAAGTGAGAAACTCTTTACTTGTTCTGAGTGTGGGAAATGGTTTAAAAGGAAATCAAGTCTTGTTGAACATCAAAGAATTCATACAGGTGAGAAACCTTATCTATGTCCTGAGTGTGGGAAATGTTTTACTTTGAGATCACATCTTGCTAAACATCGTAGAATTCATACAGGTGAGAGACCTTTTCCATGTCATGAGTGTGGGAAATGTTTTACACTGAAATCACATCTTAGTAAACATAGTAGAATTCATACTGGTGAGAAACCTTTTCCATGTTCTGAGTGTGGGAAATGTTTTGCAGTGAAATCAGATGTTCAAAGACATCATAAAATTCATACAGGTGAGAAACCTTTTCCATGTCCTGAGTGTGGGAAATGTTTTAAAAACAAATCAGATGTTAAAGGACATCAAAGAATTCATACAGTTGAAAAACCTATGTCCATGTCCTGAGCATGGGAATTTTTTTTTAAAGAAATGTAGTCCTTTAGCGATTCACACAGGGAAGAATCAATTTCCATGCTTTGAGTAAGGGAAATGTTTTACTCTCAAATAAAGAATTTCACCCATGTAAAAAACCTTATTTTTTTTGTATAAAATAATTTACACAGAAATTAAAAAATGTAAAAAGTGCTCCCTCACCTGAAATATGTTATTAAATACTTGTATTGGCATTACTTTTTTTTTTACTATTAAAAAGATCTTAGACATACACAATAATGTCTAACTCTACTATGTTTTACCTTATACTGGGCCTGATCTTGAAATAAGAAGGTCACACAAATTTCGCAAGCTGCTCGTGGAGGTGGTGTGATTCTGGCAGTGCGAATTCGAGTGGCGGATGTTCCTATCCTATGGAGCTCAGTTCCGTATGATAAGTTTTTCTGTGCGGAGTCTTTACTCAAATTCTGCTTACCTAATCCCTGCCAGATTCCTGGGCGAAGGAAGGAAGGAAGGTTCTGAACTCCGTTTATTTGGAAGATGTACACAGGATCAGGTCCACAGTTACCACCTCTGTGCAACTGAATGATTGATCTATATCACATCTTAAATATCCATGAAACACAAATTTGTTATCTCTTCTCCGCAGCTCTCTGATCAAGGATTGATTAAGTTTTACTTAAAGCGTACATTAGGACGTGTATTAATGCAATCAAAACAGTGGTGATAATGTAGTCAAATGTGTGACAAAACGGAGTCCCACCATGACTTTTCCACGCTAATAAGGTGACCTTTGTATGTGGAGGGTAATAAAACCGAGGATACTGTACTGTGATAAATTCAAACCCGACAAGCGTTTACATAGATCTTTAAATATATTGGGGCAAATTCAAAACTTTTCTTTTTTTTCTTTTACATACTGTCTTTAAAGAACAAAGTATTTTAGGTGAGGTCTTACCAACGATCTATAAAGGAGCATCATTACATCTCTTTCTGCTACTAATTCCTCTCCCTTTGCAACCAAGCATCTGACTTGCCTTTCTTATTGCTTTGTTACGTTGCTTGGCTACCTTTAAATCACATGAAATAATGGTCCTGATTCACACTTAAGAGTGAGTTAGATGCATGCAGATGCGCACCAAACTCACTCTTCCGTCCCCTGTCCCGCCCCCCGTTTTTAGGTACCTTATGGCACTTGCCATAGGGCTACCTTAGGTCTCCGTGCAATGTCCATACGGATATTGCACCTCCCTCCCGCCCTCCCCCGCTAATCTAAATGCCTCCCCCCTCCCACTTCTGCCTAAACACGCCCGAGGCGGCATTATGCCGTTTCAAGGAACGTAAATCCCTGTGTGCGGTCTGTAAAGACCGCACCTACGCTATCTACGTGCCGATCGGCTACGTAGATTGCATAAATTACCTACTACGCATGCGCAGTAGGTCATTTCAGCCAGATACGCGCTTAAGAAGTCACAGCTTCTTAAGTGTGAATCAGGCCCAATGTCTCCAAGATCCCTTTCCTCTTCAGTAGTTTCTGATGTAGTGTTATTAATGATATATCGAGAGTTTCGTTTTTTTGCTCCAAGTGCCTGATTTGGTATTTTTGGGCATAAAACTGCAATTGCCACACTCTTGACCATTCCTCCAGTCTACCTAGATCATCCCTCATTTTCTGTACCCACCCCTCCTGGCGTGTCTACCCTGTTACATATCTTTGTGTCATCTGCAAAAGGTATATTTTCTCCTGGATACCGCAGGCAATATCACCTAAAGAGATATTAAAGAGCACTGATCCAAGTACAGAACCCTGGGGTACTCCACTGGTTACCTTACCATCCCCAGAAGGGATTCCATCTACTCCTGCAACCAAGATCGTATCCATGCAACTATTTTTAAATCCAGCTCCAAAATTCCAGCTTATTTAACAGTCTGCGATGTGGATTTAAGATACTGGATGTTTTGTTCCTTTAACAGTGTTTCTATTAATTTCCCTACTACTGATGTTACTCACTGGTCGGTAGTTTGCCGTTTTTTCCCTACTGCCACTTTTATGCAGAGGGACAACATTTGCTATCTTCCAGTCCTCTGGAATCACCCCGGTTATTAGTGACTGGTTGAATAATTCAGTTAATGGTTTTGCCAGCACCTTTCTAACCTCTAGTGTACTAGGATGAATCCCATCTGGCACATTGATTTGTCCACTTTCAGCTTTGAAAGTTTTTTTTATACAGTACCTGCTCCTCAGTGAAAGAAGTAGTAATAGCCTCCTTTGTGTTAATAGTCTTCCCCTTTTAAAGTGGCCCCTTCCTCTCTTTCATTTGTAAATATTGAACAGAAATACTTGTTACGATGGTCTGCCACAGCCCTTCCACCCTCAACAATACTCCCACTCTCAGTTTTGAACCTTACTATACCCTCTTTAGTTTTGAGCCTTTCATTTATATATCGAAAAGAGATTTTGTCACCTTTTCGTACCAGGTGGACCAGTTTTTCCTCAGTTTGTGCCTTTGCTGCGCTGATAATCTTTTTAGCCTCCTGCTTTGCAAAATACACCTCCTTGTTGTCATTATTTTGAGTTTGCTTATAGAACCGAAAAGCCATCTATTTTGCTTTCACTATACTTGCTACCTCTTTTGTAAACCATATTTGCTTTCTTTTTCTGGGGTTTCCCTAACCTTTCTTATAAAAAGGTCTGTTAATAATGCCTTTCACATGCCTCCACTCTGCCTAAGAATCATTTACGTATTTCCATAAAATCCGCCTTCCTAAAATCTAGCACCCTTGTCTTTGTGTGGTACTTGTCTCTCTCAGTCATTATACTAAACCATACTGCTTGATGATCACTGGATCCTAGGTTCTAACACACACTTACTTCTGCGATTCTATCACCATTTGTAAGTACCAAATCTATGATGACCTCTTTGCACATTTGGTATTTTAGCAATGTCTTGCAATAGGACATTATCTATTTCCTCATCACTCCAGTATGAAGAATAACCTCCTGGGTTTGTATGGTTACCCAAAGTGCCTCAGTTTTTTTCTCCAATACTCCCTATTGTTGAAAGTTGAATTTAACCCTTCTTTCACATACATGAATATGCCTCCTCCAAGTTTTCCTACTCTATTATTCCTAAATAAATTATATCCCGGTATAGCTAGGTCCTAGTCATGATTTTCATTGCACCAGGATTCTATGATTCCCACAACATCCAGATTATCCCTTGCTATTATTGCAATTAGTTCAGGGATTTTATTTCCTAAGCTCCTAGCATTTGCACACATTGATCTGAGATTGCATTATGAATCTCCTATTCTTTCATTTATTATTATTGCTAGATATGTTTATATTGCTTTTTCCTCCACCTCCTGCCATGTCAGCACACCTGTGGGTAAGTAATCCCCTCTGGAACCAGACAGGAAAAGAGAAGACACCGGTTATATATATTGCTGTGCTCCACCAACTTCCTGCATCTTCTTTTTTCCTGTTGGAATCAGAGAGGAGTTACTAGGAGTGTAGTGTTACCTGCTCTGGGTCCCCAGCGGCGATCACTTTTGGCTGCCTGGCCGGTGCTGCGGCAGTTAGACAGGAAGCGGAGGTGGTGTTAGCCGGCCTCAAGAATGTTCTGGCACTCGTCTTCTAAGCACCAGCTCCTATCATATCAAGAGCGGGCGGAGAGTGAGTCACGCATTGGAGTTGGCTCCGAGGCGTCGCCAGACTTCCAATGCCCGGGTTTCTCCGTATAACGGCGGGCGGAAGTGACGTCACACACATTGTGTCATCCGGTTGCTCTGGATACTTAAACGGTGTGCATAGTGATCAGAGCTGGTGTACACAAGAGTACTCAGTCCACCGTGGGAACAAGCTACATTATCCTATAGACTTTTCAGTAAGCTGATTGTGGTCTTCTGGACTTTTTTCCTGCGGATTTCCATTATAAACAACTACTTCAAGTGTGGAGGTATGGATGGCTATTATATATTACGGTGCCTAGTTTCAGCAATCCTAACCTGATTACATTGAATGTACTAATAAGGAGGCTCAACAACCGTTGGCACAAGTACTGGATCTTATTAGCCTGATGAAAACTCTACTAACAGATACCTTTGTGACTAAAAAAGACCTGGAGAAGCTGCCATTAAAAAAGGCCTAGACAAATAGCGAAGCTTCCGAAGGATTGGATTTAGAACAGTTTACAGTATTGTCCGAAGTATCATGTCATTCTGATGAGGGCTCTATCAAATCGCAACATGAGGAAGGCCACATATTCATAAAGTCCGGAATATCGAACAACCTAAGGAAGATATGAAACGCCAAGACTTATTATTCAAGGAGGCAAGGAAAAAGACTAGGGTTTTTCCCTTTATCACAAGCTCTTAAAGACATTGGGGTAAAGCCAGACCTACGGCTTGTTATGTTAGAATGCCTAGCGTACTTACACTAGCGTAATTACTATGCACTCCCCTCGGTCATACGTATTTTGGCCATTTTACGCTTCCCAAACCCTACTTTTACTTTTCGTAGCGTAAGTACTGACATTAGTATGGGATATACATACAGGAAGGCCAAACCAAGCCCATACTGTCCAATTTAAATGCCTCCCTCCAAAGGGTAATTACGTGTGTTGTATTGATGCCCCCGCCCTTTCTCTCGTATTTACGCTGATGGTACACACATTAGGAATTACGTGGCTTAATATCTGCTGCGCACATGCGCAGTAAATACTAATGGGAGATTTTACGTCATCAGCTAGTGTAAATAAGCTAGCATACTTAGTTCAGGATCTGGCCCATAGTCTTAGAAGAGTGAAAACCCAGATTGAAGAGTTTTGCCTACAAATAGAATGAATCAATTATACCCTTTTCCTCAGGAGGAAACTAAAAAATGAGAAAAGGCACCAAAAGTGGATGCGGACATCGATAGAATTGCAAAGAAAACCACCCTACCTTTGGAAGATGTGTTGTCCTTTAAAGACTCTATGGAGAAAAATATGGAAATTGGTCTAAAAAGCAACATTTCCTGGTAGGAGCAGCATTAAAACCGGCTGCAGCAATGGCTATCACATCTAGAGTTCTGAGGAGCTGGTGCAACTCATTCAAAAGTGATATACTGGATGGCAAGTGCAAAATATAAAGCTTGCGGTGGAGTTCCTGTGTGAGGCCTCCTTAGACTGCCAACGAGAGCGGGGGCGACTGCAGCAGTGGTAAGAAGGGCCCTCTGGCTCAAGCTCAAGCCACTCAAAAAATAAACTCCTGACACTTCCCTTTCAATGAGAGTTTTTATTAACTTGGATGACATAATCTCCAAAGTAACAGGCGAAAAATCATCATGGCTGCCGCAAGAGAAGCGAAAAAAGGTTTCCAAGGTTAATCAACCAGAGGGTCCTTTTATGGATTATAAGGAAGCAAAGGCGTATAGATCAGGACATGGATACAGAAGAGGCCAGTCATTCTCAGCAAGGTATAATTTTCTAGGGCAAAGAGGCAGGGATGTAAGATCTTCACTCAAGAATCTTGCCCAATGATGCCAAGACGGCCAGTCCAAATGAATTGGTAGGAGGAAGGCTTCTGAAATTCAACAAAGAATGGGAAAAATTTACATTGGACAATTGGGTATTAGAAATCCTAAGAGAAAATAAAATTCATGGCTCAGCCGACGTAAGTGTTCTTGGAATCACCAATTCTTCAGCTCAAAGAAAATATTACAGCATTAAGACACAGCCTGCAAAATATTCTGTTACAACAAGAAATAATAGAGCTAAAAAGATTAGAGCAATTCCAAGGATTCTACTCCTGCTTTTTCGTGGTTCTTAAAGCTACCGGAGGTTTTCGGACCATCTTAGATCTAAGAAACCTGAACAAATTCTTCAGGTTAAGGACTTTCAAGATGGAGTTGGTGAAGTCAGTTGGTGGAGTTGGTGAAGTTAATGAACAATCAGAAAGGAATGTTCCTAACATCAGTTGACTTAAGAGATGCATTCCTTCACATACCCATTGCCAAGAAACATCAAAAGTACCTACGGTTTATGATTTTCAGAAGGCACTACTAATTTACAGCTCTTCCATTCAGACTCGCAACATCACCAAGAACTTTTTCAAAGGTTCTTATAGTGCTAATAGAAAAATTAAGGTTAGCAGGAATCTCCCTCTGGCCATATTTGGACGAGATACTATTTGCAGTTTCATCAAGACATCAGAGCTTAAAATGCACAGAAAGAGTAGCACAGTGTCTAAAGCAACACTGAGAGTTGATAAATCTACAAAAGAATCATTTGATACCAAGAATGGAAATAAAGTATTTGGGCATCATTATAGAAACCTCAACCATGATGGTAATACTCATATCATGACGGTACTCAAGACAGACTAGAGAAACTGATGGCGACAGTTTGCACTGCCAAAAAGACCAACAGCGGGCGATTGTATGAATTGTTAGGTCTAATGTCAGCAGCATTGGACCTGGTTCCTTGGGCAAAAAGTAATTTAAGACCCCTGCAACTTTGTTTTCTACTTCAGTGGGAGAAAGACCAAAAAAATTTGGGTCAAACAATAGGTTTATCCATAGAAGCAAGAAACCGCTTAGAATGGTGGATGAATACTCCCAGACTTCAAGCAGGAAAATCCTTTGCACCAGCTTGCCCAGTAGTAGTCACCACCGATGCGAGCTCCACAGAATCGGGAGCAGTAAGCAAAGGATGGTCCAAGGAAAGTGGTCCAGCAGAGAACAAAGAATACATTCCAATATAAGAGAAATGAAGGTGGTCCTACAAGCCCTAAAAAAGCTTCTGCCTCCAGTAGGTCAGCTGGTGCTCATACAGTTGGACAACAAAGCATAAGTGGCGTATGTTCACAAACAGGGTGGAACAAGAAGCAAACCTCTAATCTTAGAAATGAAGCTTGTAATGAAATGGGCCAAGTGCCATCTACATAGCAGGGAAGGAGAATGTAACGGTAGACTTTCTCAACAGAAGAAAACTTCATCCATGAGAATGGCAACCGAATAATCAAGTCTTCCTATTACTGACACAAATGTGGGGGTTACCAAAAATAGACCTTATGGCTTTGGGGAGAAACAAGAGAACAAGTCTTTCCTTTTCCAGATACCGGAACCCCCAGCCCCTAGCCGTATCAGATCTGTGGAATTTCCAGTTAGCGTACATATTTATCAACTGGTGTGGTGAGTCAGGAGTCGTAGAGGCTACAATACCAGTGATATTGTAGTTGTTGCAGGCAGAGCTGGAGAAGGGTCTGGCTAAAAGTTCTCTGAAACTGCAAGTGTCTGCGTTGAGTGCCATGCCAGATCAGGACTTGGCTAAGGACAAGTATATCACAAGGTTTTTTCAAGCAGCAAATAAAGTACATCCTGAATTCAGGAAGCCATTGGCACCCTGGGACTTGAACTTAGTTTTAGATGGCCCCATTCGCTGGAAGAAATTAGTTTACATCTCCTGAACTTGAAAGTGTTATTCCTAGGGGCAATAACATAATCTCAGAATTATTATTATAATTATCGTTTATTTATATAGCACCACAAGGTGTCTGCAGCGCCATACAAAATAAAAAAAAGAATATAAGCAAATGGCGCTAAATCCAAAATTAATTTAAAGTATATATAGTAGCTGTATGGGGTGATGTGACTCCACCCCCCCTTCCCAAGGCTAGAAAAATACAAAAGAATAAATAAACTTACAGCGCTTCTAAAAAAGAAATTATGTGTACAATAATGAGCTCAAATTGGGGAGATTTATCTTTGACTCCACACCTGTATAATGGCTTCAATAAAATAGGAAAACGGCACTTAGAATGTTATAAACAAGTTTTAATTAAATCGATAATATGCAACATATATAAAATTCCTTTTAAAAACATAGACACTCTGTTTAGTAGTAGGATCCCACTAGAGCAGATCGTGCCCCGCTAAGATGTTAACTGGCAGCACTGGATACCTCAAGATGTAACAAGGAGAGTTCCTGGTCAAAGTTCTTTTAGATTGAGTCCCACTGCAGGTGGCCAGCCCGCAAAATGATGTGGGGAAATCCCTATATCTTGTGAATACAATTCAATCAATATTGCAGTCCAGCGCATATAAGAATAGGTAATGAGTACCACATACCGCCGTTAGCAGGGATTGCCGTGAGCTCTCAAACTCCGCCGTCCGGTGTGGACCTCTGCTCGGGATCCCGCCGGTGCACGGGGGAGTTTGGAGCTAAGCTGCAGCTCTCTCCTCTGGTTGTTAGATTCCGGCTGGTAGCGTGCTTGCGTCTCTCTATATGTACGTGGATCTCAAAGGCTCCAAGGTTTGAACTGCTCTTTACAGGTTCCAGTGCATATAAGGTTTACATGGAAATATTCAATAGTGGGTCCAGAGTGTAGTATCGCTTGACGCGTTTCGTCCCGACAACTGGTGACTTTCTCAAAAGCATATCAGGTTCCTTGCCATCTGTTCTATAGATATTTACAGCTTCGACATGCTCTGGGCTCTCAGTTTCAGTCTAGCTCACCTAATATTATCCCGTCACCTATTAAGACAGTTCTACTTGATTTATCCACCAAAGGTGCAATTTCAGTTATTTACTCCACCCTGAGGACTGCCCACTCAGGAGCCCTATCCGAGTTCAGAGCGAAGTGGGAGGGTGATGTTGGGGTATTGGAGGAGGAGGAATGGGAGAGTGTAATGGAATCTACCAGATATGCTGCAGCATCGATATGTTTCCAGCAAATCCATTTTTATATCCTTCACAGAGTGCATCTGACCCCACAAAGACTATGTCATCTAGGCAGAAGAATGGATGATAAGTGTACGAGGTGTAGAGTCCATCCCGGGACCTTTTGGCACTTACTATGGCTATGTCCCCTAGTGTACCGTTTCTGGCTTAACGTTTGGTACATTTCCCTTAATACCCTTGAGATATCCCTCCCAATATGCCCAAGAACATGTCTATTCGGCCTATCACTTGCAGACACCATTGATAAAACCACACATAAATACTTATTCTCCCTTTTTTCCTTGCTAAGTTCCATATATATATATAAGTAAAAAAGTCTTTTATATTGGTATACTGGTAGCTGAAGTGTAATGTCAATCACGTCGGGTCCTACAGATCTATTTTTTATTGTGGTTTGCTTTAATAAGTTCCCCAGATCGGTAGATACGTAAGTATCATATCTAACCAGGGTACACATTTATAATTTCAACTATACTCTCAATAGCCAATGTCATTGAATTCAATTTAGTCGTTAAGACCCTCAGGTGTCAGTGTCTGGAGGGTGAAGATCCAGTAGGCCTCCCTTTGGCAAAGCCTACTGAATCTATCACCCCCCCTTTGGGTCTGGGGGATGGCCTCCAGGCCACAGATATTCAAGGACTCCGGATCCCCTGCATGAAAATGGGTAAAATGTTTGGGGATGCTATGGTTATTTAGTTTTTTTAAAACATTCCTCCTGTGCTCCCGAAAACGGTCCTTCAGTTTCCGCGTGGTCTGCCCCACATATTGGAGCCCACATGGACACTGAAGGACATAAATCACAAAGGAGGACTCACAGTCAATATATGATTTGATGGGAAACCTTGCTTTGTTTGAGTTGGATTGTATGTGTGTAGTACCGTGGAGAATAGCTTTACACGTTA
This sequence comes from Limnodynastes dumerilii, assembly GCA_011038615.1. NCBI lineage: Eukaryota > Metazoa > Chordata > Amphibia > Anura > Limnodynastidae > Limnodynastes > Limnodynastes dumerilii. The sequence goes on from WWET01005062.1 coordinate 104,211, forward strand.
AGCATAATGTTTTATCACACTTATAGCATCCTTTTTTGTTCTTATTTTCCATAATAATTTCACCTGAGGGACTCATGTCTATAGGGAATTTGACCATGCTAGGAGCCAAATAATATTTGAGGTTTTTGTTCTTCTTGAATACTATTTTTGGTTTTCCTTTCAGAAAAGGGGCAATTGTCTCATCCTGTTTAAGTAGAGAAAAATTATTTTCAATAATTCTCTTAATTTGAAGGGACTTATTGTTATATTTAGTGATGTATGGCATGCTAAAATTCTCCCCTGTAGTGGCTATTTTCCTCTTTTTCGGGGATAGTAGGGTTTCCTAATCTAAATTTTTGGCTTTCTTTTCTGCTACCTCCAGTAGTTGACTGGGGTATCCTCGGTTTTCAAATTTAGCTGTCATTGCAGCCATCTGCACCCCAAAGTCATCATCGTCCTCACAGTTCCTCCTCAACCTAGTGTATTGGTTGTAGGGGATGTGGTTGATCCATGGGCGATGATGACTACTGCTGAAGTGCAGATAACTGCAAGCATCTGTGGGCTTAGAATAGTTGGAACACACAATTCCACTGTCTCTGGGCGAGAGAGTGACGTCCAAAAAGTTAACTGTTGTGGGGTGAAAAGTGAATGTGAATTTCAAATTAAACGAATTGTGATTAAGAGGCTCAACAAAATTTTGTGCAGAAGTGAGGTCACCGTCCCATACTACAAACAGGTCATCGATATAGCGTTTGTAGAGCACGAGGTTCGTCCCCCAGCGGCCCCCCATGATGTTAAGTTCTTCAAAGCGGCCCATATATAGGTTCGCGAAGCTGGGAGCGAACTTCGTGCCCATCGCGGTACCGAGGACCTGTAAGTAGTAGTATGTGTGAAAGAAAATAATTATGAGTGAGTATAAAGTGAATAGAATCCAATATAAATTTAGTTTCTTTTTCCGTGATGGTGATATCCTTATCCAAATAATATTTGATAGCCTCCACCCCCCCTGCATGCGGGATGTGAGTGTGCAACGCCTGGACGTCCAATGTCAAAAAGGAATAAGTAGGAGTCCATTTAACATCTTTCACCAGTTTTAATATATGCATTGTGTCCCTTAGATGGGAATTCAGGGACACCACGTACTTCTGTAGTTTGGAGTCTATGTAGGCTGATAGATTTGCCGTGAGGGACCGAATTCCTAAAATGATTGGACGTCCAGGCGGGTTAGTGAGGGATTTGTGTATCTTGGGGAGGTGATAAAATATAGGTGTTACTGGAAATTTAACTGTGAGAAATAGAAAAACCTCTTTTGTGATCACCCCCTCATCCAGAGCCCAATCCAGGAGGACCGTAAATTCCTCCTTAAAACCCACAGTGGGATCTTCTCCCAATTGTCTGTAAAACATTTGATCACCCAATTGTCTCAGGGCCTCAGATCTGTAGAGGGAGCTGTCCATCACAATAACGCTCCCTCCCTTGTCTGCCGCCCTGATCAGAAGGGTGTTATCCTTGGTTAAATCCCGTAATGCCAGTCTTTCTCATTTGCTCATATTTTTTGCCTTAAAGTGTGGATCCGCCCCACTAGTTAAGCAAATTTTCTTAAAATCGTTTAGGGTGGATTTATAAAAGGCATCGATTCCTGCACTTCTACATTGTGTGGGAAAAAAAATCGGATTTTCTTTTAAATTTATTAGTTCTATTGATGTCACAGATTGAGGTGAGGGTAGGGAGGTCCTCCTCTTCA
>WWET01005063.1:0-15135 GCA_011038615.1 Limnodynastes dumerilii
TGGGTGGTACGAGACACACCCCCACTACCAGGCCGCAACATTTTGTCCCTCTTTTAAATTTTCAAATGTTGGGAGGTATGATGTAAGTATTTGTTTGTAACATCTTTAAACTTAATTGTAAAAAAAAATTATTCAGAATTGTAATAATAGATATATGTAATACTAACAAAATACTCAGCTGTCGACATTTTGACCTGTCAACGTTTCAACAGTCAACATAACAACAGTCAACGGTTATTAAAATAAATACCAATGTGCACCCAGCTTTAAATGGAAGAAAAGAGTAAAGAAGATGTTTAACAGGTCAGTGTCGAGACCCACTCTACAATAGCATTCTCTCAGGGCTTTATCCAAGGGCACATCATTGATAGGGACCATTGGTCAGTGATTGCAGTGTTGCAGTGCTAGGAGGCATCAGTTATTTCTTATCCCAGGGGTTCCAATATCTAGGCCACATTCTGCATGCACTTACATTGTGAGCTGAAGAGAATGACTCAGAGCATGACTGACACTTTAGCTCTGACATAAATTCTCCAATGGGGGTGGCTCTGAAGAGATTCCTCATGCATAATTTGGCAAACAGCAGGCAGGAAGCAGAAGAGAGAAGGAAGACAGTGAGGGAGGGTTATTTTCCCTCCACTATTAGAGAAGCAATGATACAGAGGAATTGGGGATCTTTGTGGTAATTTTTTCCCCTTAAATTACAAATAATCAACCCAAAAGATGTTCTTTCAATGAAAAATCCTGATTATAGTTTTGATGGCTTTCTTGCAAAGAAAAATATTTGATCAGCATGTGCCACCTAGCAACAGCTGCTGGATTAGGCAGGAACATATCTGACATAGCATTGTGGCAGGGACAGACAGAAAAAGAGATGTTCACTTAATCTGTGCACGCACTGCGCCATTGCCAGATCAAGCCTCCAGACAAAGCAGTGAGATGCACTGTAGTCTGAACAGCCGCAGCATAGAAACTGAATGGAGACTCTGATAATAGAATATTTTAAATCCAGCAATCTACAGGATCCCAAACTGAATGGATTCACTGGAGATATGTGATGCAAAAAAATATTGGGTTATTAAAGATCAAGACGGAGCTGTTGCCATCAATAATAATTGACCAGTGTGTGCGTTTCATGATTTCCCTGACTAGCAGATGTTTTGTTGGGAGCCAGGGACATTGTGCATGTCTGTACATAGCTTAAGGTATTTGACACTGTACCACATCGGAGAGTGTTAAGCTGTGTACACACCTAAGCAATCATACCTGAGATGCGATGGTTGTTACACTGAGTTTGGGTCCCCGTTGCGAACGGCCCTATGTCGATGAGGCATAGCAATCGATCCCCGGAGCACCAAACACGGTACTCTGAAAGCTAAGTAAGTATACCACTCCCCAACCCACTCCCTAAACCTAAGTCTCCTCCCCTTTTTAAAAGGGTCAGGACGCCCTTTTTAAGTGTGTGCTGCTGCAAAAAGGGGTCTTTTAAGCGCTTTTAAAGTGATAGTACTTGTTTGTCTAAGTCTCCTCCCCGCAGCCTAACCCTAAGTCACCCGGCAGCGGCACTTCTGAATTCCTAAAAAAAAATTCTAACACTTCTACCATTCAAAATAGGGGAAGCCAATGAGCAACTTTCGTCTGTCCCTACTTCGTAATGCAGCGTTCGCAGAGGGGACTCGCAACGCTTACAATTTCACTGACAATTGTAAGTCCCGATGAGCCTGCTGATTGGACGCGTCCACATGATTCACTTCAACTCTCCGAGCCATCTGCTGAAAAATTGCAACTGCTGCACAGAAGACAAGGGGTTGTGTGTACACATTCACAGGCCCAGCGACAGAAATCCTGGCAGAGGAACAGGAGAGCAGAAAGTGTGTGTGAGATTTAAACCAGCATAATTGCTATAATAGTGCTTCAAAATCGACTGCATTATTAATGCTTATATATATATATAGTGCCACAAATTGTCCACAGCACTTTACAAAGATTAGATATTCACATCAGTCCCTGCCCCTATTGGAGCTACTAAGGTCCCTAACACATACATATAGATCAATTTAGTCAGCAGCCAATTAAATACCAGTATGTTTTTGGCATGTGGGATGAAACCCACACAGACACAGATTGCGAATATGCGGTCTTAAAGACTGCATATACGCAATCTACGTATGGAAAATATACGTAGATTATGTTGAAAATTTACTCCACATGCGCAGTACTCAAAAAAGTTAAACTCCAGACGTATATGTTATACATCCGGGAGTCTGCATACGGCCCTAAGTTACGTATGTCAGTAAGTATGCAGAAGGGGATGACCCTTCATTTATGATGGCCATTTAAATGAGGGGGCGGGGGAAGCCCCGTTACAAATAGGCCGCATGGCCGCAGACCTAGCGTAAAAGTTATGGTAGCTATCTGGACACATAATCGTCCAGATTTCCTACCGACATCGGGGAGTGCATGGGGCGTGCCCTTACCGCTATGGCTGCGTAACTACGGATCCACAGACTCACGTAAAACGTGCGGAGCTCAGGAACTGGCTCATGGTGCCTGGAGCACCTCATGAAAAAGGGTCTTTAGTAGTCCTTGGCCTTTTGCCCCCCCATGAAAATTACCCACAAGTTAAAGTTTCAATAAAATAGATTCATGTTAAAAAGAAATGTGGATGTGGAAGTCCTCTCATTAATAGAGAATCACCCATTTCTACCATCTGAAAGCTTAGATACAGCGACATGACCGCTCAGTTCAAATCACAAAAAATCGTGTTTTATAAGAGAAATAAAAATAACAAACCATAAGGAATTTAAAGGAATGGTGGTTTTATGATTACTAAGTCTTATACCCCTTTCAGATCACCACTGAAAACCCGGTTCTTGGTGGTGATCTTAAAGGTACCAGGGTCCAGGTCCTGGGTCTAAAAACACGGGACTTACACATGGGATAAAGAAGGCTTTTTACCGTGTCGGACCCCTGTAAGTGTTGATGTGAAAGGTGCTGACCCAGGCTTTTGAACTCGGGTCTCACTTAATAGACAATATTGGAGGGATTTGTTACTGTTGCTATGCAACAGTAAACAAGTCCCTCCCGGGGATCCGCGTGCAGCCCATTCTCAATGTTAGGGCAGACCCAGGACTCCTGGGTCCAGGGGAGGATTGGCTATAGGACTTACAGGATATTTTCCCGGTAGATGGTGACCTCTGGAGGCCACTCAGCAGCTCCTATTTTATTTAAAGAAGACTAGGATATTGACTGTCATGGGTGGTGGTTGCTAAAATATCTGTATAGAACAGAGATCATTAGAATGTTGTATGTCTTAGGCAGTGGTCACTAGGATGTGGGAGGTAGTCACTACGCTATTGTATGTATTGATGGTGGTTACTAGGATGCTGTATGTTTCGGGTGGTGGTCACTTGGGTGGCAGTGACTATCTGCATTGCATAGAGGTCACTATAAATCTCTTTATTGGATTGCAAAATATTAGTCAGTAGATGTTGTCTTTGCTTGTAACTCTTTTACATAACAAACTTCATTGGCAATAGATAACCCATGCTTTTATTATATATTTCTTTATTTTGTACTTATCCAGTTTACATATTTTTTTGACCAGTAATGATCTTGACCACATGTGGCCTCTTGACGATTTTTTTCCAGGGCCACTTTAAATTCCCAATCCACCCGTGCCCGGGTCTACTCTGCTGTACATAGAAGGGGTTTTTGTGAAAAACCTGGCAAATCACCCGGCAATAACCCGGGTTGAAAAACCTGGGTTATTGCCTTGGCGGCAATCTGAAAGCGGTATTATTGACATGGACATTTCTGATGCATAATAAGATGTGCTCTTTTTTCATGCCAAGCAGTGAAAAAGCAAGTTGCTAAAGAGAAACAGGAATGGATCAATAGTTAATGCACAATGCAAACAGCTTAATCACTTACCGATGACCTTCTTGTCTGGAGGCAAACCTTATTATTCCACACTTCACAAACTGGATGAGAGTAATGTTGATAAAATAGTCAGGAGATGATAAAAATTGTGATATTAAAATAAATCCTTGCTGGGCTCTAAATGATCAGGGCTACTCATTGGGGTTTGTTTGATTGAAAGATTGTAAAATAATGATTAATTGCATTAAAAAAAATATATATATATATATTTATATATATATTTATATATATAAGTCTGTGGTGTTCTGGCACTCACTAAACCAACTGCAATGTACTCTGGTGCACACACAGCAATGAGCTTGCAATAAATATCAGTCCAAGAAGTGGCACTCAGAGATTCAGAAGAAATAAATATACATGGACAACGAAGTGCCAACGTTTCAGTACCTATATTTGTACTTTCATCAGGGCAGTGAATATACAAACAATGCAGATATATATAGACATAAAGAAGGACTTACCCCACCTGGGTACTCCCACCCCGTGGAACCATGTCAGCCAGAAGACGCCTTGTGCGCTGCCTGGGAAACCGAGTGAATCTCCAGAAGTGACGCAGCAGGGCACTCCGGTGACCATGGAAACACATAAACAAAAACAAACCCATATCAAAAAAACATGTAGAAGGGTGAGACATAACAAAGAGCAGAACCAATCGATCCCGCAGCAGAGACACAAGTGCAGGAGTCAGGATACCGTCCGGGAAGACTATGTACTATGCAGTGTAAACGTGTAATAGTATGTGTAGCGCTAAACAAGATCCATAATAAGGAAGGGTCAAGGGTACATAGTATGCATGAAGAGAATACAACCACATAGTGTCTCCTCGGGCAAAACTTCGGAGGTGAAGGCACCACATTTACCGTACTCGTACAAACATTTACAGACAGACAAAAGCTCTATGATCAATAGCACAGCGAGAAAATTCTGGTGTTTGCTTAAGTCTGATCTGGACCTCCGTTGCTTCAAGCACACCTCTCTCATGCAATGCTACAAGAGGAGCAGGAATTTATGTGACCGTCTCATCATCCCTCAGTGATTCGGAGAACGATGCAAGATCCAATAACCTGAATACTACCATACAGAAGCCCCCTCTAGGGGTTTGCACCCGTGCCCAAATAGAAAAAGACCCGCCAGGCACGGGGGGCAATGCAAGAGGCACAAAGGCACAGGGCAAAAAGAAAGCCTAGTGATCAATTTGTCATCCAGAGTACTCACTTCTGTAGAAGTGTCAGTTTTAGACCGTGGCTTTTCATTCATCCCTACTGCGAAACATAATGACTTCACATGGAAAATTGAGATGACAAGATTCCACCGACAACTCAAGCTCAAGGAACATTTTCAGACTTCATCCGACTCGTACAACAAGACACCGTAAAAAAATTGAGATTTGATCCTAATTCTTCCAACTCATCCATCAAAACTTTCTGTCGCATCTTAAAAGACTGCCCCAGGGCTCAACAACCTAAACATGTGGTTCCTAATATGTCTAGGACTGAATTACAAGCCCTTAAAGACCTACAACTAGATAAAGATTTGACTATTCGCCTGGCTGACAAGGGGGGTACGACAGTCCTCCTTGATAGGAAGGACTATTTAGCCGAAGCATATCGACAGCTCCAAGATACTGATACATATGAGAAATTTCATGCGGACCCCATTGTGCAATTCAAGAAAGAATTGGATGACATTCTGATGAGAGCAGTTTCGTCTGGTATTTGCCCCAAAGAGATTGCAGTATGACTGAGTATCCCATCAAGCCTCTATTCTATACATTACCGAAAGTGCACAAGAATCTACAAGCACCACCAGGCCAACCCATTATATCGGCACGGAACTCTCTCTTTCAAAATGTATCCAAGGTACTTGACTTTTATTTTCAGCCATGTGTACAAAAAGGAGCATCCTATGTATAGGACATGATCCACTTGCTAAAGAATCTTCTGTCCCTTGGAGCCCTACCAGACAATTGCCACCTTATAACATTGGACGTGTGTAGCCTATATACATGTATTCCACATACAGCAGGCATTGATGCGATAAGATCCTTCATAACCAGCAATCCCCATTACAATGGCATGGACTTGGAATTCATGTTCACCCTTTTGGAACTCACACTGAAGTGAAATTATTTTTTCTTTAATGGGGATCACTATCTCCAAAAGAATGGGTGTGCAATGGGCTCATGCGTCGCACCTGTATTCGCAAATATCTATATGTACGATTATGAGATGAAGTTCCTATACTCAGACAAGAGGTTCACTGATGGCGCGATTTGCTACATGCGCTACATGGATGACCTGCTGATCATCTGGCAGACGGATTTGAACATATTCAACTCATTTGAATTCTAGCCCTTCACCGATCAGGTTCACGTGCAACATCAGCTCAGAAGAGATACACTACCTGGACGTGAGAATCTCATTGACAGCAGGACATCTTCACACAGGGATATACTAGAAACCCACTGATAAAAAATAACTTGCTCCATGCGAGTTCTTTTCATCCTCAGTCCCTCAAATATGGACTCCCGTTCTCGCAACTGCTACGGGTTCAATGAATCTCCAGCGATGTAAAGGTTAGAGATACACAACTTGATAATATGTGTGCTAAATTTAGAGAAAGAAGTTAAGATGCGGATCATCTCACACAGATCAGAGATAAGGTACGTAACATACCCAGGGAAGATACCCAAAAAAGAAAACTTCGGAGGTGAAGGCACCACGTTTACCACTCGTACAAACATTTACAGACAAAAGCTCTATGATCAATACCGCAGCGAGGAAATTCTGGCCCTTGCTTAAGTCTGATCTGGACCTCCATTGCTTCAAGCACACCTCTCTCATGCAATGCTACAAGAGGAGCAGGAATTTATGTGACCGTCTGGTCAAATCAAATGTCACCCAGCGCCACTATATCCACCAGACATGGGTGCTTTCGTTGTCCCAACTGTGTGACATGCCGCTATCTTGTCCCTTGTACCTTCTTTACATGACCACTTGCCCTTGTGGTTTGAACTATATGTTACGACACCACCGGAATTACCTGGGATGAGGACCGGGGTACTCGTCTGGAAGGGGCAGGCAAAGGTGACCAAGGCGCGGAGTCTAGTAGGACCTGGTTCTTCGCTAGAGCCTTTAATGGTGAGGATAGACTTGTGCGGCAGATTTACCCACAGGTCGCGGCCCCTGGGGCAACGCCCGGGAAAGGAAAGAGAGTGGAAGCAGGACAGGACAGGACAGGACAGGGATGGTTGAGAGAAAGCGGGTAAGTAGAAAAAGTAATAACAGAAGGGACTGGACTGTGACAAACACCAATTAACACTGAACGGACGTGACCAGGGAGACAATACAGGACTGACTAACAAAAACAAACTGAGTAACTCACACTCTCACTTACTCAAAGGGAAATCCCCAAAGGGTTTACAAACACAGGCACTCAGGAACAGGAAGGGTTAATACCAGAGGGATATGAACAGCAAGGGATAGAGAGGGAAATACAGACAAAAGGGTCACAGGCAGGAACAAGGCAGGATAACACTGGGGCACTCAAGAAAGCAACAAAAGCATAAGGCAGAAGATATAAGGGCAAGAGAAAGACAGAGCATGGGGCATCAGACGCTATAACCGGTGAGGTGGGAGAGAACTAGCCGCTCTATTTACAGGGAGGCTGGCCAATCAGGGGACAGAGACTGGACCAGCCTCCCTGACCTAATCATAGTGCGTCCCGGCTGCTATACTATAGCCGGGGCAAGAGGAGAGACAGCGCACCGCAATAAGAGAACAGAAAGGTGTTCTGGTTGCCTGGCAACCAGAACAGCGATGTCGCAGCCAATGAGGAGCCAGAGGCGGGGGAATAGAGCAGACGGCACAAGGCTAATTTGCCTGCCATCTGCCCACGTGACTGCAGGCAGGGGAAGCTGGCTGCAAGACAGGAAGTGGTGTGCCTGCCAGGGGAGTGCTAGGAGAATGGGTAAGCACGTTATATGCCGAGCCTATGGCATGTAACAGTACCCCCCCCCCCCCCCCCCCCCCCCCCAGGAGGTTGCTCCCCANTGACGAGGGGTTTTGATAACCCTAAGACCAGGTTTTTTGGGAAACTTCTTGTGGAATTCTTCAAGACATCTTCTGGCATGAATGTTTCTGGAAAATACCCACTGTCTCTCTTCTGTACCATAGCCTTTCCAATGGACAAGATACTGGATCTGGCCACGGCACCATCTGGAATCCAGGATGTCTTCCACTCTTTAGTGGAGGGGGCTGATAGTGAATCGGAAATTTGGTAGACCTCCTAAATGGTTTCAACAGAGAGGCATGAAAAGTAGATGGGATTCTTAGTGTTCCAGGGAGTTTCAGTCTGAACGCCACTGGATTAATCCTCTTGATGATCAAGAAAGGCCTAATGAAGCGTGGACCTAATTTTTTGCAAGGCTGTTGGAGGTGAATGTTTTTAGAAGACAGCCAAACCTTGTCTCCGACCTTGAAATTACATCTGCGTCGATGATGGTCCTCTCTAGTCTTGGTCCGGAACGCTGCCTGTTGTAGAGAGAGGTTGACTTTGGTCCAGATGTTTTGTAACTTTTTGGCGGACTGTCGTACATTGGAATGTATTCTGGAACTGAGGTGAATAAAAGAACAGGAGCGAGGATGAAAGCCCCAGACACAATTAAAAGGAGAGATCTTGGTGGAATAGTGCGTGGCATTATTATATGAGAATTCAGCCCAGGCTAAATTTTGGGCCCAATTGTCTTGGAGCCTGGACACATAACATATCGTAGATATTGCTCCAAGGATTGGTTGACTCTCTTCGTCTGGCCATTGGATTGAGGATGCTAGCCAGAGGAGAGACTGATCTTGATCTGAAGCAAGGTGCAGAATGATCTCCAAAATCTTGCGACGAATTGGGAGCCTCGGTCTATGTTGATAGGTAGACCATGGAGCCTGACTATTTGGGAGAAAAAAATTTCTGCAAGAGTCTTGGCAGATGGTAGGCCCCGAAGAGGTGTAAAATGGGCCATCTTGCTGAAACGGTCCACCACCACCCAGATGGTATTGCAGCCTTGAGAAGGTGGTAGGTCGGTAATGAAGTCCATGGACAAGTGTGTCCATGGATGCTTAGGAATCTGTAAGGAGAGGAGGGGACCAAAAGGAGGAGTTCGGGAGGTCTTATTGCAGGCACAGACTGCACAGTTGCCAATAAAGTCCTCAACGTCACGTGACATGGCAGGCCACCAGACTGATCGAGAGAGAAGTTCCAATGTCTTATGAACACCTGGATGTCCCGCTGTCTTGCAGTCATGAGTCTGTGCCAAAACCGCTCTTCTTAAGTCTCCAGGAACAAATAAACGATTGACAGGAGTCCGTTTAGGAGCCTGGTCTTGAACCTGAAGGAGCTGTGAATTAAGGTCTTGGGTGAGTCCAGCAATAATGACAGTGGGAGAAACGATGGGTAGAGGACTGGATGTCGGAGGATGCTCCGGAAGGAAGGAACGGGACAGGGCGTCCGCTTTGGCATTCTGAGAACCTGGAAGAAAGGAGATGACAAAGTGGAAGCGAGTAAAGAATAGTGCCCAGCGAGCCTGTTGGGGAGATAACCGCTTAGCTGCCTCAATGTAGGTTAAATTCTTGTGGGCGGTAAGGACCGTAATCACATGTTTTGCTCCCTTCAGCCAATGCCTCCACTCTTCCAATGCTAATTTTATAGCCAGGAGCTCCCTGTTGCCTACGTCATAGTTCTTCTCTGCTGACAAAAATTTTCTGGAAAAGAAAGCACAGGGATGGAGCTTCTTACTTACTGAATCTTCCTGAGATAAGACTGCCCCAGCTCCAACATCTGAGGAATCTACCTCAATAATGAAAAGAAGAGTACTGGTGCAGAACTAAAAGCCTTTTTCAAGAAAGAGAAAGAGTCCACAGCCTTCTTTGGCCAACAGGCGGGATTGGCACTCTTCTTCAGGTCAGAAATGGGGGATACCAGTACCAAATATTTCAGAATGAAGCGTCGATAATAATTACTGAACTCGAGAAAGCGCTGAATAGCTTTTAGGTTAGAGGGTTGGGCCCAATCAAGAATTGCCTTGACTTTGTCTGGATCCATAGAAAACCCTTCTGGGGTAATGACGTAGCCTAAGAAGATCACCTTGGTTACTTCAAATTGGAATTTTTCCAGCTTAGCGAAGAGGTTGTTGTCTCTGAGCTTAGAAAGAACTTGGCGTACATGAGAACGATGTTCTTCTAGAGAGGATGAATAGATTAAGATATCATCGAGGTATACCACCACGAACCTGCTAAGGAAGTCACGCAGGACGTCGTTGATAAGGTCTTGGAACACAGCGCATGCGTTGCACAGTCCAAAGGGCATGACGAGATATTCATAATGACCCGATTGGGTGTTAAATGCAGTTTTCCACTCGTCGCCTTCGCAAATTCGCACCAGATTATATGCTCCTCTCAAGTAAATTTTGGTGTAGATTGTGGCGCCTTTGAGATCATCAAATAAATCAGAGATCAATTAATGGGATAAGTCTACTTCACCGTTATCTTATTGAGGGCCCGATAATCAATGCACAATCTCAGAGTTCCATCTTTCCTTGCCACAAAAAAGAAACCAGCACCTACCGGTGATTTCAAGGGCCGAATGAAAACTTTCTGAAGCTTTTCCTGAACATATTCAGTCATGGCTTCAGACTCTGGGCGAGATAACGAATATAGCCTCCCCTTAGGGAGCTTAGCTTCAGGAACCAGATCAATGGTGCAGTCATAAGTACGCTGGGGAGGAAGAGAGTCAGCATTGCTTTTACAGAAAACATCTTCATAATCCGCATAGTGTGAAGATAATTAATTCTCAGATGTGGAGACACAACGAATAGGTATCTTGAGGCACGACATGGAACAGTCCTTGCCCCAATGGCTGATGTCACCTTTTGTCCAATCGATCTCATTATTATATTTCCTGAGCCATGGATGTCCTAGAATCAGGGGAGCAGCATGGCAGTCAATAAGGTAGAATTCCAGCTCTTCAGAGTGACAGATAACCACAGTAAGGGAAATAGGTTGAGTGATCTTCGAAATAATCCCCCTGAAGAGGGGTCTGCCATCGAGGCCACAAGCAGTGATGGAAGGAGAAAGATCTTGGACAGGGATTCGGAGGGAGTGGACCAGGGCACGGGCCAGGCAATTTCTGAGCTTTTATTACTGACTGATCGTCCTACTAATATTCATTGCTTTTGGTTTCTGTGACTTTAGATCATTGGTCCCCATTTGGACATTGCCCGAGGAGACACTATGTGGTTGTATTCTCTTCATGCATCCTATGTACCCTTGACCCTTACTTATTATGGATCATGTTTAGCGCTACACATACTATTACATGTTTACACTGCATAGCACATAGTCTTCCCGGCCGGTATCCTGACTCCTGCACTTGTGCCTCTGCTGCAGGATCGATTGGTTCTGCTCTTTACTATGTCTCACCCTTCTACATGTTTTTTTGATATGGGTTTGTTTTTGTTTATGTGTTTCCATCATCACCGGAGCGCCCTGCTTTGTCACTTCCGGAGATTCCCTCGGTTTCCCGGGCAGCACTCGAGGCGTCTTCTGGCTGACATGGTTCCACGGGGTGGGAGTAAGTCCTTCTTTATGTCTATATATATCTGCATTGTTTGTATATTCACTGCCCTGATAAAAGTACGAATATAGGTACTGAAACGTTGGCACTTCGTTGTCCGGGTATATTTATTTCTTTAGAATCTTTGAGTGCCACTTCTTGGACTGATATATATATATACTGTACTTTTTATTCACAACATTTTATTTACTACTATAATTAGCCTTGAATCTGATTGGCTTTTAAAGAACACTCCGAATAACCTAAGATTCTGCCATCTGCTGTCTCTGTTACGAGAGACTGAGGACTGCTCTTATTTAAAAGTTTGCCATCTGCCACGATCGGGAAAAGGACACCGCAACCCCACCGTCCGGAGTGAATAACCCCAGGAGACGAGTGCGGGTCCGACTTCACCTTCCGCGCTGGTATCTGCACCGCCATCCCGCCACCCGAAGTGAGTTACCCCAGGAGACGGACGCGGACCGATACACAGCTAAGCAAAGACTTGCTAACATTTTCTAAACTGCCTATACTTTACTGCTTTGTGGTACGTAGATTACATTGAGAATCCAGATAAAAGGTTATAAGAGTTGGTACACTATGAGTCTGGTGATTTTTTGTCTTACATGCCTTGGAAGCAAGCCCCTGGTCTAAAGGTTTATATTGAATGCAAACAACCAAGAAAATTTCTGGTACGCATATAACCTAGACCTAATAACTAATATTGGCGTTGAACATACTACACTATTATTATTTTTTTTCTCTCCCTCTTCCCCCATGTTTATGTCTGGTCATTGATGTTTTGTCTCACTGACACTACAAACTCCTACAACTGTACTGAGTGCCCCCTACTCCAAATATTCTAGAAAAAATAAACCACACCATTTGAACCTACTACAGTGGTAGGCTTACTATATTTGGGACGGGGGAGCAGCACATATTACTGTTTATGGGAAGTGCAATATTTAATATTTTAATAATTAATATATAATCAATATATACTTAATACCATCAGATTGTTTAGTGCGCTGTAAGTCTCCCAGTTTAATATATATATATATATATATATATTCATACATCATGTAACATACAAAAACATAAAACTGAGAAAGTCGCTTATTATATATTATATATCGTAGTACCCAGTTAGACTTGGCGTATGGTTCCAGTGGGTTGCGTAACAAAAGTGTGTCCCTGAGTAAATTGAACTTCCTATGTCAGTGTTTCTACAGAACAGTGTGTGTGGGACATCGCCCTGGTCCTGGTCAAGTCCAGTCCAGTCAAGCTTGTTTAGTTCAGTTCAGCCAAGTCTGTCTTGTCCAGTCCAGTCAACCCTTTGCCCACTAACACATGAGCAGATCACATATAAAACCTTCTAGCTTCCAACACCACACTGAAACCCTATCATGTCCCCGGGAACCCAGAGTGGATACCCAACTAAGTCAATCTAAAAAGTGGCAATTCAATTTATATGCGCATAAAAACCCAATAAAAGCAGCTGTAACACCCCCTGGAGATGTCTCAAGTCTCCTAGGAATAGTGAAATAAAGGGAAGAAATACACCAACACACATACACATATATATGTATGTGTGTGTAAGTGTATGCTGGGGGGTTCAAGCGCTAGGGTATTTACCTCTTGAGTGTAAACCTTCTAAATATAGTACCAGTGGGGAAATGATATATTAAGAACAATAAAATATTGTTAAAATATATAGTTCTTGAAGCCAAGGTATGCAACAACTGTAACTGCAACGCAAAGTTCAGAGTCCTTCCTGAGAGGGTGATGCTCAATTCCAAAACGCATAGGACATGAGGGATAAGAAAAAACTTTAATCAATACATGTGCTTAAACAAATATTAAAATAACAACAGAACAGGACGGCAACTTTGCGTTGCAGTTACAGTTGTTGCTTCACATACCTTGGCTTCAAGAACTATATATTTTAACAATATTTTATTGTTCTTAATATATCATTTCCCCACTGGTACTATATTTAGAAGGTTTACACTCAAGAGGTAAATACCCTAGCGCTTGAACCCCCCAGCATACACTTACACACACATACATATATATGTGTATGTGTGTTGGTGTATTTCTTCCCTTTATTTCACTATTCCTAGGAGACTTGAGACATCTCCAGGGGGTGTTACAGCTGCTTTTATTGGGTTTTTATGCGCATATAAATTGAATTGCCACTTTTTAGATTGACTTAGTTGGGTATCCACTCTGGGTTCCCGGGGACATGATAGGGTTTCAGTGTGGTGTTGGAAGCTAGAAGGTTTTATATGTGATCTGCTCATGTGTTAGTGGGCAAAGGGTTGACTGGACTGGACAAGACAGACTTGGCTGAACTGAACTAAACAAGCTTGACTGGACTGGACTTGACCAGGACCAGGGCGATGTCCCACACACACTGTTCTGTAGAAACACTGACATAGGAAGTTCAATTTACTCAGGGACACACTTTTGTTACGCAACCCACTGGAACCATACGCCAAGTCTAACTGGGTACTACGATATATAATATATAATAAGCGACTTTCTCAGTTTTATGTTTTTGTATGTTACATGATGTATGAATATATATATATATATATATATATTAAACTGGGAGACTTACAGCGCACTAAACAATCTGATGGTATTAAGTATATATTGATTATATATTAATTATTAAATATTGCACTTCTCATAAACAGTAATATGTGCTGCTCCCCAGGCCCAAAAATAGTGAGCCTACCACTGTAATAGGTTCAATGGTGTAGTTTATTTTTCCTAGGAATTTTGGAGTAGGGGGCGCTCAGTGCAATGTAAATAATGCAGTGATTTACCAGACAAGGACAAACAGATGGGGAAAAGAGAGGGAAAACGAAAAAAGAAAAAAAAAAGAAAAATAATAGTGTAGTATGTTTATAACACCAATACTAATTAATAGGTCTAAAATATTATGCGTACCAGAAATTTTCTTGGTTATTAGCATTCAATATAAATCTTTAGACCAGGGGCTTGCTTCCAAAATATGTAAGACAAGAAATCACCAGACTCATAGTGTACCAACTCTTGCACCCTTTATCTTAATCTCAAAAAGAATCTACGTACCACAGAACAATAAAGTATGCGCAGTTTAGAGATTATTTGCAAACATTTGCTTAGCTGTGTATCGGTCCACGTCCGTCTCCTGGGGTAACTCACTCCGGGCGGCGGGATAGTGGTATAGATACCAGCGCGGCAGGTGAGGTCGGGCTCGCACTCGTCTCCTGGGGTTATTCACTCCGGGCGGCGGGGTCGCGGCTTTCCTCTCCTCGGTCGTGGCAAGGGTGATTGAGAGTTTGTAAGGTCCAAAGTAATTATTAGTCAAAACTACCGTCCAACGCGTTTCCTCCTAGGGTATCAATCTACCTGTACGGACTTCCTCAGGGACACAGTGATAAGTGCAGCAATCATGTTGGCGCCTTTTAACAGTGGTTTGACCGACAGATGTTGTACGTCACGGATTCCCAGCTGTGTTGATATCTTCCTTTGGCACACAACATGTAACAAAAGTGCAACGTGCAACTATGTGTATAAAAATATTTAGTGTTGCAATGT
>WWET01005063.1:41670-61606 GCA_011038615.1 Limnodynastes dumerilii
AGCGTCAGTCCCCCCTCAGTCCGGATCAGCGTCAGTCCCCCCTCAGTCCGGGATCCTTAGATCTGATTCACACTGAAGAGTTTTTGTTTTTTATCTGCGTATCTTTAGGAACGTATATACTGCACAGGCGTAGTAACTTTTATACGCTATTTACACTGGACTTAGGAACGCAAATTACGTGATTCAACAATACGCACCTAAAGTCTCTAGGTTCACAGTAACCTACGCCCGAAAAGGGCGTGTCATGAATAATTAACACGGCAGATACCAAGATTGGGTGGAGAGAGGCATTTAACTGAGGCGCGGTTATGCAGACACGTTAGTAATTAGACGCCCTGCGCACACATGCGAATCTACAGGTAAGGGTCCACTATGGCACTCATAAGTCCCAAGAACCTGAAAAACGCAGCGCAGAGGGCGTGGCCTTGCTACTAGGTGCCTATAATTAAGAGCCTAACGCGTTCTTACGTGTGAATCAGATCCAATAAGAGGAGTGGGTGGAAATGGGGAATTCTGGCCGCGGTTAGCCCGCGATGTTCCTAATATTGCCACTTACGCGCAAAACAACGAATCTAAAGTTAAGGGAGCCCCATGGCTCACAAATCAGCTAAGAAGCTGAAAGCCGAGGGCGCGTCACGGGGGCGGGCATGATGCATGGATCCCTCTTATGTCTGAATCAGGCCCATTGTCAGTAGAAGGTACAAGGCTTTCGTTATACCCTGTAGCCGGGACATTCCATCATCTGCTTCTCCAACATATCTCTAGAGCTCAAAGGGGTGTACCAAAACCTCTCTGCACACAACAGCAGCAGCATCAGTACATAGCTCCGTACTTATCAATAATAACAGAAGCAACAATCTAATTACTGGGTGTAACAAGATACAGGATACTCCTCCCTCCCCCGTCCTCGCTGAAGGCTTCTCAGTCACCCTCCGTGATCAATACCCGGTAGATTAGAGGCCTAATTCACTGGACTATTTGAGAGAGATGTTTTGCTGTCTGAGCCGCATCACACGGCGTATTGATCCGCCCGGCGTTGCAATAATGAGCGCTTAATACACTGTTTTATGAATACAAAGAGCGGCGGCCTGCTGGGGATCAATCACCGGCGTGTAAATTGATTGGCTCCTGCAGGAATCTATTACCTAGAAGCTGATTAGCATCCTGAGGACTCTGAAAATAAATCTCAGGTCAATTAACAGGGCGGCTGCGGGAATCGCTTGCTGCAATCCGCGCGGCCAGGGATTCGCATACAGCGGCCGTGTCCTCGCCCAGGGGCCTCATTCTCCCGCCACCCCCCCGTCCAGGACAACTAGGGGTCAAATCACTGCAGACGTCCCGGATGTCACTGTGGCACTCATAAAGGCCACTGAGCCTGCCACGATATCTACTATAGTGGCTCCTCCGTGGTATTATACAGTCATCAGCATTGGTTGCTCAGTGTCAGCGCTTCCCGCGTCACATTACGCTGCCCGTGTTGGACATCTCTCAGATGGTGACGCTATTTATTGTAAATCAATAAATGGGTAAAAACTTCAAGCCCTATAGCGACAGAGGACAGTATATCCCGTAAATGTAATGTATACAAATTTCACAGTATTATAACTGCCCTCCCCCTACCCAGATGTCTGAAACAGGGGGGTAACTACAGGGGGTGGAAGCTGGCAGAGGCTTAAAACAGTGCTCAACACTCCGTATATGAGTGTATGTATAGCTCCATGTATGAGTGTATGTATAGCTCCATGTATGAGTGTATGTATAGCTCCATGTATGAGTGACGGCCTCAGCCCCTACGTGATGTCAAAACCTTGTCAGACGCTGGACAGGTCACATGGTATGCGGCGATGTTTAGGCTGACTATACACTATACGATTATTTGCTGGTTGGTGCAATTTTCGTATAGCGCAAAACAGGGACCGATTATCGTAAATTAGTCAAGAAACACTTTTGCCTCTTAGCCGGCATCCGGCCAGGCCAATCCTATCAGGAGCACGCTATTCGCCATTACCGGAGCGGGCAGCCGGAATCATAACTAATCAGATCTTCCGAGGAGCCGTCCTGTGGGATGAGGGGGCAGGGCTGGGACGCAGAGATGACATGTGGTTGGCGTCTGTCACCCTGAGACTGGCTCTGAGAGATAGGCGCTACGCTGGCGGTGACAGGAGATGATATGCTGGAGACGCAGGCGCCGTCACAGGCTATTTGTATAAGTGATCTGTAGCGACAGTAATGAGGACAAGTCTGGAGGGTGACGGCGCCGCCGGGAACATGCCACAAAATCCCTTCTATCTCCATCACTGGAACAAGCACAGAAAAACTACAGGAGACGCCAAGTCTGCCCCATGCGTAACACCGCGCCTCGCGCCCAGTGACTCCACAGGAAGAGAGTCATACGTGGACACCACCGCACCTCACTCACCCGTCCTGCTCCTAACCCGCCCCCCGTTTATAGGTACCTTATGACACGAGAGTATCATAGCGCTAGCTTATGTTACCGCGCGCAGTTTCCTTCTTAAGCAGACATTGCCCCTCCCCCCGGCTAATCTACATCCCCTCCCACTTCTACCTAATCCCTCCCCGATGCGGCATTACTCCTCCCCCCTCCCCCCCGGCTAATCTACATGACTCCTAGATCCCTTTCCTCCTCGGTAGATTCTAATGTAATGCCATTAAGGAAATATTGAGCCTTTGGGTTTTTGTGCCCCAAGTGAATGATTTTGCATTTTATTGTACATTAAACTATAGTTGCCACTCTCTTGATCATTCCTCTAGTCTACCTAGATCATCCCTCATTTTGTGTACCCCACCTAGCTGGTCTACCTTGTTACATATCTTTGTGTCATCTGCAAAAAGACATATTTTCCCCTAGATACAACAGGCAATATCACCAATAAATATATTAAATAGCACTGGTCCAAGTACAGAACCCTGGGGAACTCCACTGGTTACATAACTATTCCCAGATGAGATTCCATTTACTATAACCCTCTGTTGTTTATTTTGTAACCAAGATTGTATTCATGCAACTATCTCTCAGTCCAATCCCAAAGTTTTAAGGTTAATTAACAGTCTGTGATGTGGCACAGTGTCAAAAGCCTTACTAAAATGTAGCTAAGCTATGTCTATGGTTCCCTCTTTATCTATTACTATAGTGACCTATTCAAAAAATTCAAGAAGATTTGTTTGAAATGATCTCCTCCCAGTGAATCCATGCTGCTTGGGATCCTATAAATGACTGAATTTAAGATACTGTACAATTTGTTCCTTTAACAGTGTTTCCATCAATTTATTTATCTATTTATTAACAGGTTTTTTTCTATAGCGCCAGCAGATTACATACTGCTTTACAATTTTACCAATCATTATAACAAGACTGGGTTGTAACAGACTGGGTAGGTAAGAAAACCCTGCCCGCAAGCTTATACTCTATAGGATATTAAGGATTGATACATATGGACAAGTGCTATATCACACAATGAACTGGTCAGTATGTAGAGTAAAAATGTTCAGTGCTCTGTATGATTCAGTGACACAGAATTGTTAGTAGCAGGATTGAGGGTAATTTTAGTCTGGAAAGTAAAGTTTTCAAGTTGTGTTAATCATTTAACAGAAAGATAGCAAAGTGGTTGAAAATGGGGTTGACAATTATAAAAAACAGTAGGTTGTGCAAGTTGATAAGCTTGTCTGAAGAGATGAGTTTTAAGAGAGCGCTTGAAAGTTTGGAGAGTAGAGGATAGTCTTATTGGAACAGGAAGGCTATTCCAGAGAGTAGGTGTAGCATGGGAGAAGTCCTGTAACCGGGAATCAGAGCATTTTTTTTAGAGTAGAGGACATTGTACAAGTAGGTCTTGTGTAGATCTGAGAAAGCGAGCTGGGATATACCTTGAGATGAGTGAGGATATATATGTGCGTGCAGTGTTATTGATGGCTTTGTAGGTTAGCAATAGGATTGTATTTGATTCTGTAGTACATCGACTGCAGGTGTCTCAGACAAGCCTTACAAAAATAACATGGTTACCATGACAATTGGCTGTATGGTGATGGGATATGAAACAAATGGGGGCACCTATAAATGCTTCTATATCTAAAATACCATTGTAATGGCTATCATGCCACAATATGAACAAGATTTCTTTGGTGTAGTTTTTGTGCTGATGGGGCATTACAATCGCCTTCATAAGCAATATCAATACTTGTGAGTATTTTTGGGAAGCGGAAATATCGTTCAAGAAGGGTTTATCTGTAAGGTGACCCAGATCTTCATGAATCCGATGTTTTCAGCTAGAAAATTTAAAAATCATTACTGTCTTTTCTAGTAGTGTACAGAGATTCCCTGCCAGACATTGTCACTGATATTCAAATCCTAAACCACACCAATATATCCTCAATGAGACTAAGGTTACACCTCTGACCCACCTGCCAGTTACAGCTCTGCCAGCCTGGTTTCTAAACACTGAACATGAAACATGCAATTGTTACTCTGCAGTGTTTGCTACGGGAGCTAAAAAAACAAAAGGTATTAAGTGGCATCCAGCATGACACCAGGTTTATGGTGTGTGAGTGAATATCTTCGTGTAAGACCTTCACATCATTGTACACAATAACTTGGATTCACACCAGCCAGATAACTATAAAGCATACTCTGTACATTGTCATTAATTACCTGAACCGTGTCAGGAACAATGTAATCTGATCTAGAGTCAATTGAAAATGTTGAATTGTGACTTGGTGATTGAGATATAAAAATCCAGGTTGTGGCTGTATGTTGTGTTCTTGTGACTTGGGTCTGTGCATTATCATCATGAGCCTGGCAGTATAGAGTTTCTGTATGTACGGCTTTGTGTGTATCTTGTGTGGTAACCTTTTGTTTGTTAGTGCAATTTTATGATGGCTAATGTCTTTTTATCTTGGCAGAGCCATTGCTAGTGTGTGAAATATCTGTAGTGTATGTAGTATGGTATATTAATACATTTATGTACTAATTTATATTGATATGCCCAACAATAGACCATTCATGCATGTTGTGTAGTGTCCGCACCTCTCGCTGTCAGTGTTAAGCTGATATTGATCTGTTTGAGAGCCTCAGTATAACACTTGAAACCATTGTCTGTTTTGTGATAGATGATGCTTATTATGTGGTGCTGGTAACGATCATGAAAAACTTCCTGCTACCTTGAAACAAGCTCATCTCCCCCCATTCTCAAACATTAACCACCACTGAGAAATGAGCAGTCACTCCATGTGTTCAAACCATATTCTGCCATCTACTTTTTACAACCAACATTCTGATTCTGGACTATGTCTGTCTTCCCACCATCTTCCGCTAAGAGCTAGTGTAGTATATGTTTTTGTGGGAAGGGTTGTAGCCCTTCAGATGGTCCGTGCTCCCATGGCCCATTGGCCTCTTGGCTTATAAGAATAGAAAAGTGGTTTCCAACTTGAGAAAGTAAAACCAACATTTTTTTTATTTAAAATAATTATCTACCTGGAAATCCCAAGCCACAGACCATGACAAGGGATTACAGGTTGAGTAACAGGCTAGTGGTATCTGCACTGATGCCACAAGGTGGCCAAGCCCATCATGAAAAGTGGTGTAAGATGGAAATGTACTTGTGGTCACTGAAGTTACACTAAATGATTGTCTGACTTTAAATATTTGTATTTTCATGTGTAATAAACTTCTGAAGTAAAATAAACTATGGCAGCAGTGACCAATAACAACCAGAAATATACATACTAAATTGAGTGGGGGAGACAGGGTGAAGTTACAATAAGATCCCTAGAAAAGAAATGCCATATCACCAACAAACTTTACCACAAAGGTCATCTGTCATGGAATGGAGCAACCAAAACACCAGTCCCAATAGCTCTGAGATGGAGTTTAACACTCTTTGCCTTGAGTCCCTAACATGACCCAATAAATTTCAGTGTAAAGTCTTTATTGTCGCTCTTTGGTCATGGTCTATTTACATCTCCAGCCCCCTGCAGTGTGTGCAGAAGCAATGCAAGATGGAATTATCCTTAATAGCTCCTTCCCACCCTCATGCTGTATATCTTAAAGGACAAGCACAGTAACAAACGAAAACCACTCTGACAGGGATTGATGCTACTTATACTTTAATGCGGTTGCACTCTGGTTAAGAAAAAAAATGCTTTAAGTGCAGGGAGGGCCAGGTACAGACCCGGAATGGGGGAAGCACTGCCGTGAGGCAGTTAGGGGGGGGGCACAGGGTGAGGGGTGTGGGAGAACAGGAGATTTTAGCAGAGTGCAATTTCTACAGTCCATTTGAAGAAGTCATATCCCCTTTAACCAGCAATATCTATATTAAGCAATTCACTATAATTCTAACTAGCTGCCATTGGCAGTCTGGTTTCATAGAAACAAGGGACACTGATTAATGAAGTTCTATAGATGAGGAAATGGGCCACAATATTTAACCTGCTAAGCTGGAGGCTTATTATAACAGACAGAACACAAATGCTAACAAAGCCTTTTGTGATTGCTTACTATTAGAAGTAGATGACTAGTGTTTGAAGCTGAGGAAATGTTCTGAATGATAAGTTAGTAAGTTGGTAAAAGTTAATTTAAACCAGTGGGGGATACAGTGAGTATGTGGATTCAGGTGTTGGTCACCTCCTCCGCAGAATTGGTACATGGTCTATTCCCATAAACTGCAGATGCTGTGTAGTATGCTTTACCTGGGACTAATGTCTTCCCACAAGAATCTATATATCTTATTTTTATTTTTTTTATTTTTTTTTTTACCATTCAAGCCTGTCTTGAGGAGTGATGTAAGGCCATCCTCTTAATGTTCATATGGTCTTACAGTTGCAAGGGCAATAAATCATACACTAGAGTGGTTGTTGTACAGGTTGTCTTGAGTTTCAGTTGACCTGTGGTTGTCTAAATATACACCTGTGTCCATCTGATTACATTGTGCAGCCCATGTACTTGTGACTTCCAGGTTTTTGGCCTAAAACATTAGTACGCTGTAGAGTTAATGGTGGTGGTTTACAAAGGATGTTTCTTTGCTCTTGGATGACTTGGTAGGAACAACCAGGAAGAGAAATGTGGAAGGATTTTTCTGTAGTGATTTCTCTTCCACAGAGATCGTGCAGCACGTTTACAAAACTTAGGTGGTGGTTTGGTTACCCACAGTATCTTGGTTCCTGCTGTTAGGTTGTGGGCGCAATATTTCTTCCCTGGTAACTTGGTCAGTCTTGTGTTTAGCCTACTGTAGACATTACATTTTGATTTTTGTTAGTCAGGCTAAGTGAGTTCCTGTAAAACTGGCTGTATATTTAATCTTCATCTGTAAAGATTGTCCACCTATTGAACTGGCCCCCTCCTTTTTTTTTTTTTTTTCCCTTTGACACCCACTCAATGGGTGGCTTGCCGGTTAAGAGTGGGGTTCAAGATCCCAATGTTGCATCCATTACTTCTGATGGAGGGTCCTAAAAACCTCCATTCAAAAAAGATACTACAAATATTAAGTGAAGTGGGGATTTGCCTATAAATAGAATCTGCACAGGGTAAACAATGGATGAAACCGATGAGCTGCTCAAAATACAACTAGATGGGTGTGAAGTCCCCTTTTTCTTCTGTCACTCAAACTGATGCACCTGAAAGAACTCCCCAGTGCAATCACTGGTAGCCAAATAGGAGACGGGGCTAATATCAAAAGCTTTTAAACCCAATCCATAAAACAAACCAGTCCAAACAATAGTAAAAGCAGATAAGGCTTAGAAATCTATACCTAAAATCTGAAGGCTCAAAAACTAATTAAACTAAATTAATTAAATTGCAGCAGTCCCAGGTGTGCTAGATGTCAATTTATTTCTGAATTGGATGAGTAGTGTGAATGGCTGGAAGCTTGAACATTTCCAGATTACACCTCCCTAACAAACAAAGGGTTAAATAAAACTCCATTGTAAAACATATATTCAATTTTATATTCATAGATCTAATTACTTACAGTACCTAATCTACTCCAGTGTCTCCCCTCTAGATACCAGACAGGCCTTACTCTAGTTTTAAGCATGCATGAAATTAGGTGTCACCAGGGTGGTATCTCTGTAGGTAATGTGTATATTTTTCAGGGAACTCTAGAACAAGAACATGACACTGGACTCCTAGGACTGAATATTATAAAACTTAATTTCAAAGTCTTAATTCCATTAAGGTGCATACTTATATAAATCAAGTTTTTAGCCGATGTTAAAGGCAAGTTATTGGAGAACCAGTGCAGTTTAACCTTAACGCTGTAACACCTAACAATGTGTTGTGGGTCAGTTATGACACACTAAAGTGTTATGACCTAGAATGAGTTACTATTCCCTCTAATGTTTCTCAAATGTTCATCCCACTTAACTTTCAGTGGTCTGGAAGTGTGACCGATATACTGAATTTTGGCAACTGCATTCAATGCTATAAAAACATTACAAGTAATATAATCTGAAAACTGCATTGATTGGTTACTTTTCTGTTCTAGAAAAATATTCCATTGCCTTGCACATAAGGCCATTTCCACAGCTGGAAAAACCTTTAGTTGATGGCAACATCATGGGTTTTTCTAAATGCAACTAAGTGTATTAAGGGTGGTGCCCTTCTGCATGTGGTGTGGTCATTCATTAAAATGGTCTCAACTCCAGATCATTGCCCAAAATATGCTGATGTCAGTGTAATTTTCTTTACCTTTCTGTATTCGCTATAAACAGAACATATTTATTGGAACTGTCTGATTCATTCACAATCTTAGAGGCTGAGAATCTGAATGCTAAGTTTGTCAGTGATATAAAATCAGTGTCCTAGTCTTATACTCGAGGGAGTTGTATTTTGTCAAATGAGATTTTAATATTTTCCAATGGATCAGCTTTATAGTTATTGGCAAAAGAAAGATGAATAACTTTGTATGTTTCGTCTGAACTTATTAGAGATGTCTATACCGCCTCCACCTGTCCAGTCCTAATCGGTTTCTTTACACTCCTCTTACCTTTTCAAAGCTTAATTTTCTTTATTGGAAATATTGTGATGTCTTGTAGTATCTGTCTGCTATTTTAAATTTTATCTGAAACTACCTGTCCAAAAGTTTCTTTAACACTACCTTTATTAAAGAGAATTTAACTTTGATTTCTTATTGGATCCACCTAAAAGGAATATGATTTTGTTTGTAGAACATCTTAATCCTTAGAGTTTTAGTACTACACATTTAAGATCTCCCATCATAAGAGACATGTAACCCAAAAAGAAAAAAAAGGTATATTTGGACTAGTTTTTTACAAGGGAGAATAAAAAAAAATCTGTACATGCCACAGTACATAAAGGCATAGACAAGAAACATGTTTTATCATGGGAGAGAATATGATTTTCTTTCCCAGGGGCAATGGGCCTGATCCAGAACTACTAAATCACACATGCAATTGCGTATTAGCGTAGTGGCGTAACCGATCAAAAATATGACCGCTTGACCCAAACGTCCATAGTGAAACACACCCACATTGCGTTACAAGTGCAGCGTTTACATTTTATTAAATGTATAAATATGTTCAAATGTTTATATATTTTTTTTAAATAACCACTATTAAACAAAAATTTAAAAAAATGACTATTAAATTTAACAAAAGTTGGGCAGTTTGGCCCCTCTGCACCAGCATGTGCAGCCTGTTTAATACTTCTGTGAAGGGGTCCATGGGCTGTCCCTGAACAAATGGAACATCTGTTTGATAAAAGAGAAAATACACTTAGCATTGCCATTCAAGCTAACATATACTATATATTTAGACATGCAAATTTAAATTATATATTTATATCCAGGGCCACATAGCAGTCGTTTAGCACTTCTTTTTACACCCATATAAAGTTCAACTATAATGCTATAATTTTCAGTACTACTTATTTAATTACACTGTAAACTTTTTTGTTTCGTTTTTACACAACTGTAAATTTGAAATTTTAAGCAAACAAAATACATTGCTTAATTAAAGTTTACAGCAAGAAGACATTATTTTGATGTGGGTTAAAAAATGAAAGCTTGTTTACCTATTTTAAACGATTACTTTTACTGATTAACATCAAACATTTAATTGTGACATTCAAGTACACGAAACTGATTCAACATATGTAGATGACCAACACTTTATACAA
This sequence comes from Limnodynastes dumerilii, assembly GCA_011038615.1. Lineage (NCBI taxonomy): Eukaryota > Metazoa > Chordata > Amphibia > Anura > Limnodynastidae > Limnodynastes > Limnodynastes dumerilii. The sequence goes on from WWET01005063.1 coordinate 51,815, forward strand.
TTACAACAGAAACACAATCCACTAACACATGCAAATTAAATGATGATCTATTACATACCAAGATCCCCTTCAACAGGAACATTCTGCACATGCTGGTGCTCCTGGCCTTCCATCTCCTCATCCTGTTCCTCCTGGGGTGGGCATAGGGGTGAGGTCTCCTCCTGGGGTTGGGATAGGGGTGAGGACTCCTCCTGACTATCATCCTCCTCCACTTCCTCCTCTGCCAGCTGCAGACGGGCAAATTCAGCCAGTCTGTCTGTCCCGTCCTAATTATTTTTACGTAATTATGTACAAAATAAGTTGTGAGGTTTTTAGATTTTTTTTTTTTCTAGATGTAATAAAAATGTGTCTAACATTTTTAAACAACTATCATTATTGTGCTATAAATAGAAGTGACAAGTTTAATAAACATGCAGATAAAAATTTGGACCTATTTCCTGTTGGCCTATAAAACATTTAATGTGTTGGTTATATAATAGGGTTTACATTTTTACAAGGTATGCTGCACCTTGCAATTACACTTTTTGTTTTAAATAATGTAAAACTGTAAACAATATAAAACACAAACATTAAAAAATAAATAAAGAAACGTTCTTACAGTAAATACTTACAGCGTCTATGACGCTCAATTTGTGAACGGACCTCCGCCAACAGATCCAGTTGACGCCGTCTGAGATCTGACCGCCGGCGCATTAACTCGTCAACACACCGGCGGACTCAGACAGCGTCTAATCTGACGCTGCATGTGGACATAAGCTGCCCAAACAGCGGCATTGCATCGTGGCTGGCAGAGGTTAAATCTGTCTATCTCTGCTACTAAAATACAGAGTTCACTCCTGGAAACTGGTTCTGCCCGTGTACCAGCCATTTTTATCTAAAATGTGAACTCAATGGTGGACTGACGCAAAATCAAAACTAACTACGCCATTGGCTCAATATAGTAACGCATTCAAGGAGCAACAAATCACAATACTCTGCTATATATCCCAAACAGCCAAAACGAATATGTTGATCAACACATCAATCACTGTACTGCAATAGTGATAGGAGGAAAATGGATGAATCCAACAAAAATTTACATATATGAAAAACTCTATTTCCTGTAATTGCTTATCCTGAAAATAAACTTTGCAACTTATTAACTACTTTAGTTATTTTTCTCTTCATACACACTTGAGTGATCATACAGAAGAGTGCAATTCTGATCCTTCAGGTATATTGGCCACTGATCTATAGGCACTGTGTAGAAAAGCACACCATTGGTTAAGACGCCCAATTAGTACGTACGCAAATTAGATTAAACGTGCGCTTATTTCAGACTATTTAAACACGCCTATGACTCGGCATACATCCTCTGCTACATTTCAACTGATCTCATCAGACATGGGTCCCGAAGGAAAATCAAGAATCCTAATTTCACACCACAAGAAGTAATTCATCTTAACACTATCTTGGCTAAACTCTACGATAATGATGAGATAGTGGGACATCTAAGACCACAAGCTTGGAATTAAATATATGAGGATTTCATTGCTTTTGCAAAATCTCAAAACCCTCAATGCCAGACAAGAACTTTAAAAAATTTAAAGAAAAGGTAATTATTTTTAAAATACCCTCTGTCTATATCATACCATGTTTTTTATTTAAAAATGTTACATTAATTTAGTGCATTTTAAATCAAAAAGTTAATCAAATTTAATTTTCAACAATATGTTATATTTTTAATGTAAGGATTAACATGCTGTTTTGTTACACCAAATAAAATTGGTTATCTAAATTTTATATTAACAAAAAATCAACAAATTGCTTACATTATGTACAAATGATTAATATTCATTCTTCATTCAAAACAGGTGGTCTGATCTTAAACAAGCCATTAAAAAAAAATTAGCTGAGGCGGAAAAAAAGCATGAAGAAATGGGCAGACCCATTGCCTGAATCATTACAACTTACCAACGTAGAACAATTGGCCTTAAGATTTGTCAGCCAGGCAGAGGTGGAAGATGTCGGCGACATGGACACAAGTGCTGGACCGCCACCAAGATTACTGAGACCTGTGAAGGAAGATGAACAATCAGACTCAGCAGGATGGATTTTTTTTTGTATGAATTCTAAAGTGTGTGTGTGTGTGTGTGTAAACCATCAGCAAATTTCATTCTTACCACACAGATCCTCTGGAAATGGAGACCAATGTGTTACCATACAGCTTTTCAGATTTAGATCCCCAAGAGGACTGACCAACAACACAAGAAACAGAAGCTGTGGACGAACCAGCAAGTAAATTTCAATGTAATGCCAACAGCTGTAGTGCAACATTGCTCAACAATGAGATCAATAGCTAAAAAATTAGTTAGGAATCATACGCAAATTAGATTAAACGAGCGCTTATTTCAGACTATTTAAACACTCCTATGACTCGGCATACATCCTCTGCTACATTTCAACTTATATCTCATCAGACATGGGTCCTGAAGGAAAATCAAGAAATCCTAATTTCACACCACAAGAAGTAATTCATCTTAACACTATCTTGGCTAAACTCTACAATAATGATGAGATAGCAGGACATCTAAGACCACAAGCTTGGAATGAAATATATGAGGATTTCATTGCTTTTGCAAAATCTCAAAACCCTCAATGCTAGACAAGAACTTTAAAAAATGTAAAGAAAAGGTAATTATTTTTAAAAATGCCCTTTGTCTATATTATACCATGTTTTTTATTTAAAAATGTTAAATTAATTTAGTGCATTTTAAATCAAAAAAGTTAATCAAATTAAATTTTCAACAATGTTATATTTTTAATGTAATGATTAACATGCTGTTTGTTTTGTTACACCAAATAAAATTGGTTATCTTAATGTTATATTTTCAAAAAATTAACAAATACATTGCTTTCATTATGTACAAATGATTGATATTGATTCTTTATTCATTCAAAACAGGTGGTCTGATCTTAAACAAGCCATTAAAAAAAATTAGCTGAGGGAAAAAAAGCATGAAGAAACAGGGGCAGGCCCATTGCCTGAATCATTACAACTTACCAATGTAGAACAATTGGCCTTAAGATTTGTCAGCCAGGCAGAGGTGGAAGATGTCGGCGACATGGACACAAGTGCTGGACCGCCACCAAGATTACTGAGACCTGTGAAGGAAGATGAACAATCAGACTCAGCAGGATGGATTTTTTTTTGTATGAATTCTAAAGTGTGTGTGTGTGTGTGTGTAAACCATCAGCAAATTTCATTCTTACCACACAGATCCTCTGGAAATGGAGACCAATGTGTTACCATACAGCTTTTCAGATTTAGATCCCCAAGAGGACTGACCAACAACACAAGAAACAGAAGCTGTGGACGAACCAGCAAGTAAATTTCAATGTAATGCCAACAGCTGTAGTGCAACATTGCTCAACAATGAGATCAATAGCTAAAAAATTAGTTAGGAATTATGACGCAACTACATAACAAACTAACATTCAAAAGAAATGAAGAGCTGAATTTTCTTTCAAGAAATCGTTGAATACAATAGAAGAATGGAACACAAATTTGACCAGTTTATAACCCAAAGTATTAGCTATATGCAGTGGGTAATGCAGAAAAATGTCCAAACACAGGAGGAAGTTCCATCCACCTCAGGGGCACAAATGCAGCAACAAGAAAATCCATCAACACGAACCTGCAGCAAAGGATTCTGTTTCACTTAAAAGTACAGCTAAAAGAGTAACTCGTTCAAGCACAACATCACAAACATCAGGTGAAAAAAAGAACCCACCACCTAAAAAAAAACTAAAACAGTGTGCCCATTAAAACTAACAAAGGAGGTAAATCTTTTGACTAAAAAATTTGTTTTCCGGTTTTTTTAAATGTACTTTAATGTCTAACTTCAATTTTTTTTTTGTTAAATTATTAATCATATAACACATGGAGTAATAGGCAACAAACCAGTTGTTATGCACTTGTTTATATGAAATAAACATGTATTTAGAAAACTGTAATATATATATTTCCTTTTACCATTTAAATTATTTCTAATTTTCTTTCTAAATAACCAATTATATAAGCTTTAAGTTAATACATACCACTTAAAATTAAAAATGAAATGCAATGTTTTTAAACATGCAAAATAAACTAAGTAATATAGTACAAACCTCAAATGTCCGTATTACATTGTGCCTGAACTGTGATCCAGACTGGGAAGAGGCGGTGGTACGCAACTGACGTTGCAGCAGAGGTGGGTCTGCATCAGCCACAATCTCAAAAGGTATTCCATGTCTCACTGCAATGTTGTGAAAAATGCAACACAACAACGAGCTCACATACCTTGCCAGGCGCATATATAAGGGCTCCCCCAGAATTGTCCAGACAGTGGAGCATAGATTTTAACAGGCCAAATGTCCGTTCAATGACCTGCCTGGTGGCTGTATGGCTGGCGTTGTACACTAGCTCCTGCTCTGTGCTCGGGTTCAACAAGGGCATCAGATGAAAGGGCCTCTGAGGATACGCACTGTCACCTTTATTTCAGAAAGGCAAAAAAAATCTATATTTGAAACATTTGACAGTATATGTAATTAACTTACCTCATAATTGCATACCTAAGAGCCACGCATCACTACCACTGTTAGCATGCCTCTCTATAATCTTTGCCATATAGTGGATTGCTGCATCACAAAGGCATCATGACTGCTGCCTGGATACTTTGCAACCACATCACGAATGAGTAGGGATGAGTCACAAATCATTTGGACATTTATGGAGTTGAAACTCTATTTCAAAAAAAAAAAAAAAAGTTTCCACCCCTTGGAACCAATGCGACATGTTTCCCATCCACATCCCCTATTACGTGTGGAAAAGCGGCAAGCGGCAACTGCTGCCTCATTCAATGGTGTATGAATGAATTGGGACATGCACAACAGGAATACCTGCTGAAAGATGACTGGGACACTCCTGTTGCGCAACACATTACGCGTTGGAATGAGCCTGTAGCACAAAATTGTAGCACCGCCAGGAGTTTGGTAAGCGGTGAAATTGCTGTACGTGACATGACAGAAGTCAGGTCACTCTGCACAAGTGCAAGAGTGTCCTTGATGACATGCGGTGGCAAGCAATATATGCGCCTGTGACCATCAGTCACGTTAAAGAGGCTGACATGGCCTATAGATGCTCTCATGAGTCAGGCGATGAAAAGGACGCAGACTATGTTCCCTCCTCCGTGGCTGCTCTTCCACAGCTGGATTACCCATTTCAGCTGCCAGAAACTATTGGAAAATGGATTTTAAATCTGTTTAACAAAAGTTAAAACCTTTTTAAAAAAAGTTAGTTTGTTAAACATGTTGCATACATTACATTAAAAATAAATAAACAAAGGCAGCATGGAAGGTTGTTACATATACACAAGAATAATTATCTAAAAAAAAAACCTGTTCTTTCAACAGTAAGTTCATCAGCACGATCCATCTGTAGAAAAAAAAAAATTATTAACATTGTGCATTTCCTCATAAGAAATAACACATGTGCAGAGAAAATAAAGTGCATGTAATCCATAGTTTTTACAAATGTCCATATATAAATATTTAAAAGTAAATTATGCTTTTACTATATTTTACAATTTAATAGCGTATTAAAATATTTTGTAAATGTTTACAAATTTTTTTTTAATATATATTTTTTCCAACCTGTATAAACATATATAATTCTAATTATGTGTTTCTATATCTAAATATCTCTTAATATCTATTATATATTTATAAAATTTCCTTGCCTTATTAGAAAAGTAGTTTTGATGTCAAAACAAAGTGACATTTTGCAAACCGCAATAGGTGTCGGCTAAAAGCTATTCAACAGCAAGGAATGATAGCTTCTCCCTACTTATAAAGGAGAGGGACTAACATTTGACAACTATCTGCAGGTGTTGCTGCACTTATTTTGTTTGTATTGACATCACAATTTTGATAATGGCGCCCATATGAAATCAAGCCCATTCTGCTCATTTGCATGGATGGAAACTCCCTTGTTACAAAAATTCACGCCCATTGCATAAATACAACGTATGATCACTCTTGCTTAGCTCTGGATCAGGTGGCCGTTTGTACTACAGCTGTTGCACATACGCAGATGATGATTTCTTGCTGATTTATGCTCCTGACCAGCGTAAGATCACTTGCAAGCGTAGGTCTGGATCAGGCCCAATGACTCTCCTAATGTTAAGTACGAAGTCCCAGTAGGGTTTGTTTCTGAGCTGCTTAGTTGTAGTGGTGACCTGCTGGCAGAAGATCAGTCTGGTATGCTGGTAAATGCAGCTGTCATCAATCTTGAGTTACTCATTTCCCTCATGCAACCATAGCATTATCTTAGAAAGCTATCCAAGAGTAGTGCTGTACAGAGTATTGATGGTTAAGCTTCCCCTGTAAACCTCTGCCAGTGTTCTGGTGGAAGAAGGTCTTCATGCTTTCTCCAGGACAAGTAGGCATGATACAGAATGTCCTGCTCCAGTTTTCTTCCAGGGGATTTCTTCAGTGAGCGTGAAGAACAGAAGTTCTAAGCGTCTAGGGTAGGGTATCAGATGCTCATCAGGCCCTATATCACACAATTCTGACAGCGGTTGACCTAAACACAATAAAAATAAAATGTGTAATATGATGCAAGGCAGGGAAAAAATCAAGATACTGAATGAATAGTGTTTGTTTTATATCCAGTCTATATTCCTATGTTGTATATATCTTGCTTGACTGTTTGCTTATCTTGTGCAAGCAGAACCTGACCAATTACCAATAATCCTGATGTCCTGGTGGTGGTCTGAAAATGTCTCCATTTCTAGAATGTGACTGTCCTATAGGCTGGAAACAAACTCTGGTTGTCCTCTTTTTCCTAAGTTTTACCTTGCATTTTTCAATGCATGAACTTTACCTATGGCCCAACTTGGGTTATATTAAGTATGGTTAGGATATGAGACCCACTCCAATGATATTTCAGTTTATACATTAAGAGAAATATTGGACATTTTTTGTCCTATTAACTATAAATGTATTTGTGTGCTTGGATCGAATGCCTTTGTATTGCTAATGACCCATGTGTTTGATATTGGATGAAATGCATGTTTAAAACCTTCAAAGGCAAATGTCCTTAGATGAAGTTTTGATTAGTTTTATTCCATCTCTTACAGCTAGCAGTTTTGAGATGGTCACTTGATTTAGTTTCTCCTCAAAATAGGTTTCTAGTCCATTTTTGGATTTTAAACCATGACCTTTGAGCATTTTATTTGAAATTCAAAATTATGTAAATATTTCTATAGCCATAATGCAATGTTTAGATGCAAAACTTAATTCTTATGACAAATTTGTCTCTGGTACTAACTTCCATATTCGGAAACTTTACCCTCATATAACATTACCCTCATATGAATGTAACTTGTGCTTATGCACTCAATGTTCTGACTATTCAGTTCTTCTATTGCATCTGGCTTTGTTTAATTTACAATCTGTATTAGAAACTGTATGTTACTATTACTAATTGGTCTGGTTTATACAGTCTGTAGCCTTGTTTATAAGGGTTTTTATTCTGCTATAAATGATGGATTAAATATCTACTACTGCACTTTATATCACAGGTGTTATATTTGAAACATGATTGGCTGCAGCCATGTTTAAATGTTGGCTGTCCATTCACCTCCATACCCAAGCTTTGACAAAGCACTAAATCCATGCTGGCTGAGCTGTGTGGTGAGCTCCTGAGCACTATGGAGCCCTGTCTGCTTGTTCCTTCGATCTGATTCATGCTGCATATCTCCATTGACTTTGGCTGAGATTAGGGAGGGCGAGTATACCACCCGGAATGGGAGAAGCGCAGACCGTGAGGTCGCTAGGGGGTTATAGGGTAATCTCTCAAAATATAAGATTAGAAGTTTTAGGAGAATTATTGGGACAAGCATTTGTTTTATTATGAGCACTGTGGGTATAGTAATCCTGGAATCTTTGAAGATTTAGCATTTCCACTACTTTGATATAAGTAGAGTACATATAATCCATCAAACTGTATTTCTTTTAATACATCATGCTCCTTTTTGATATCCACTTTCACTCAATTAAAATCTTCACCTTTTGGATATCTTATTCCATTTACTATGTGTTAATGTTGTCATAACCGTCATGCTCCTATATCCACTTTCACTCCATTAAAATCTTCACCTTTTGGATATCTTATTCCATTTACTACGTTTTAATGTTTTCATAACCCTTTATTTAATTTGTTTTATTTCTGTTAATAGTCATTCTGTTTATCAATTTAATTTACCATGCCTAGTTGGCAACAGTATTTTACCTTAAGCATATTGAGTGCTATCTCACAAAGCTGTAATCAAATCTTTCTCTCTCTTGATATTAATTTAATATGATTTAAAATATGAACAACTTCAAATTTATTACAACACATAAAACATATTGCATGTTGTGTAATCCATCAATTGTAAAATAATGAATCTTCCATGATCAATTTGTTATAGAATTTATGTCTTCTTTCCTCATTTTCTGTATAATTCGTCTTTCTTCATTTGCTAGTAGTCATTCCAACCTGTAAAACAATAATATTAACAATCATTAAACAAATAACATTTCAAACCACTTCATTTCCATACATGCTCTACATAGTTATTCCTTATATATTCTGAAACAAACCTTTTATAGTGATCCTCTCTTTTTTCTAGTTTTCATTTCATTAGTGTTCTTTTAGTGATTCTTCTTATTTTCTTGTCCCTCGTTGACATCATACCATGGGAAGAAGGAAGAAAAACAATGTGTTATGTCCTGATTAAAGCAAAACAGATCATGTTTCAAAAACCACCTAAAATACATCATGATTTTAACCTAAACTGACCTTTTTTTGTGAGCTTGGCAGGTGTCCATGTCTCCATATTCTGCTTTTCATGACAGTGTCCCTCGTTGACAATACATACTTTAAAAAATAGAAAAAAAATCTGTTACATAGTGATAAACGTAATACATATTTAGTATAACACAATAGTCATAAATCCAACAATATATTAAAATACACACATCACGTTTTTATGAGTTGACAGATTCTTGAATCTTCTTCAACAGTTGTTCTTTAGTAACCTTCTGCATCTAACACATAAAAAAAAAATTAATATTTGTTACTTAATAAAATGTGTCATGTAAACATTAGTTCTATGACTAAATGTAATGGACACATCAAAGAGAGTATAAAAGCAAATTAATACCTACCATGCCCACTGTAAGTTATGTTGATGACACGTTCACATTCCAGAATTCCTGTCAGGACTCTCACTATTTTTTGTTCTGCTGCTCCCACATAAACAGTACATTGTAGATAAGATCCTATGTTAAAAAGAAAATTTTAAAAGTAGTGTTACCATAAATTGTTCTTGTATATGCTTTGAATTTATCACAAATATTACATAAGTTATAATGTAATACCAGCATCCATGGTACTTTTTTCTTCCCACTTCCACAATGTACAATGATATCAGTAGATCAGTAATGTTTTCCTTGCAATCCAAAGACATCATAACCTGCACAATAAATGGTCAAACAACATAAATAAATTAAAATGCACCTAACAAAGATGTGAAAATATTTCAATAAATGCAATAATTCCTTCTCACCATAAAGAGCGTTATTTTTCTTTCCCACTTCCACAATTATGCTTCTCACGACACGTGACACCATGTATAGAATAAGCTATTTTAAATATTTAGCTAACATTGTAGATATTCTCCTAGAACACAAAAGAGCTGTAAGTTATTAATATAGCATTTAAAT
>WWET01005063.1:67049-83946 GCA_011038615.1 Limnodynastes dumerilii
ATTTTCGCACAACGAGGCAGTCGAAAATTGATTTTATTAATACAACCATTCGAAATTCATTTGGTTTCTATAATGGGTTGATTCGAAATATTACTGTTTCGAAATAGCATGCAATTAGGAATTAAAAATATCGAATTGCATAAAGTATAAAATCAGTCTATTCTAAATGTAGGCGATTCGAAATTCATATCTTTCGAAAACGAACGCATCGACAAATTCGCATTTGGCGAATTTTTTTTCGAAATTCGCATTTTCTAAGCAGGGACCCACACCCTCTGACGCTATAGAAAAAAATTAATTTTTGTGCCGGTGAAGCATTAATTAACGCCTTTAAAATTACTCGGTTTCTACGGAGTCTGGAAGACTTCCTCACGCCTAACGCCTCCGAGTAAAATGACTATTCGGCAAAGAATTGGCATATTTTATAGTTTTTGGGCTTTTTATTTTAAAGACTGGCTGGGAAATCGGAAAGTCCTGTACGCACATAAGCGGAGCTCATCTGGCATGTTGGATCTTAAATCAACTAGGGTTGACTGGTTGTATTTTCAGAGGCTTCACAACAGAAACCTGTTTAAACCAGGGTACATTTGTCTAGCAAGGGTTATCCGTAATTTCAGATTTTTGAATGGTATCAGATATTTTGTATTTAAACTTATTCTAACTTTCTTACCCTGACAAAATGTTTTGCACAAGAATCCTAATGCTGAGGTTTCTGTCATGTACATTCTCTAAAAGCCTTCTCAGTCTCTGCATTATTACTGGCTGACTACATCAGGTTGTCAACAATTGTTAAATTAACCTTAACCTTATCATGGGGAAACAAAAGGTCATCAAATGTTTCAGACAGACCCTCTGAACTGGATATTTTGAAAAGCAGGTAACATATATATGTTTATCATACATAGGTTGCCAGCAAGCCTAAAACCAAACTATATCAGGTTTGTGTGACAGGTACATTCCAAGATTATTTTCACAAAATAACTTTCCTGAATTTGAGGGACCTGCTATAATACATGAGAATGGGTGTTGTAACCGGGTGTCCATGTTAATACCCAAATGGTTATGTGGTGAAATTGTCTGTCTCTTAGTGTAAACTATCTTTTGTTTTCTGCAGTGGGCGAGTTTCAATTTGCCAATATTTCTTAAGTCTAACTATCCTCAGTTGATTAACAATTTTTTTCTGATTGCCACTTTCTGGTTTTGGAAGGATAGTCCAGGACCAAATCTTTTAGACTATCAAAGTTGATGTGTTGTGAGTTTCCAGCATTGAGGGTGATGATTTTGCATTTTAAGTTAACCTTTCCGTTGCACACCTAGTAACTGTCTGTCTGGTTTTTGGGCCAGCTGAGAAATTATGTGTACCAGGCAGTTCACTAGTAAGTTTGCCTAGATAATCACCCAGTGGTACATTCCAGTCATTGGACCTGCTAACAAGATCAGAGTCTGTATCATGGTAAAGACAGCGTTCTTGTAACCTATTCAAAAGATTGTACAATTCAATGCACACAAGCGGTAGTGAAGCAGGGTATGAATATGTTGGTGGTTTTAGTGTAGTTTTTTTTTTTTTTTTTACATATATTACCATAGTTTCCTCATCAATAAAATCTATAGAAGATACTTCATAGTTAGTTAAAAATAACTTTGAAATTTGTCATTGCAGAGTTTATAAGCTGTGTTCTGGTCATAAAGTTTTTTTTATTAGGAGTATAGAAGCCTGATGTTTCAATCATTGATACACAAAGTATAACCAGATGCTTCCTGTTTTATCCCTTAGATGTAATTTAATGTAACAAACAAATCCTCTGCGTCAAACTGCCATACCTCAAAAATTTCAACCACTCTAGATTTTTCTATAGCCTGAGATAACTCTATTGTACATTATGTACCCTTTAGAGCCCGGTTCTTATTTGCACCCATGACTATCTGTCTGACTGATCTGAGTGCAGCTGCAACATAAAGGGAACATTAACTTCCCGAGCATTTTAAGTGGTAGAACAGGATAAACAGGGCTTGTGGGGGGTACATTTTTACTTTAGCTATAACGTTATATGTTGTGATGTCCGCAAAATCCCTGTAAATGGTACATGGGTGTTTTACAGAGTATGTCTTGGTTTTGTTGACATAAGGATACAAACTGGTAGTCATAGTAATGGATTGATCAAATCGTACCTTGTGATACAGCTTTATAGCGTTATTACTATCGCCAGAAAGCGTATCACGGGGACTAAATATTTGTTGCTATCTAGCATCTTTTTCCACTGGCAATCCCACATAACCCAAACAGAAAATCCGCAGTGTTAAAGTTCCTTTTCACCATAGTTTTGTGACTCAATTGCCCAGATGTTTTGGTCACATTTTCTTCATGAACATGCAGAACAACTGTAATAAAAGCACCCTTGGAATTCAAAAGCAGTGCATGTATCATTAATAAAGTCATAGCCGTCCATATAGTAGTTACCAAATTTCTTCTCCCTGCCTTGTAAAGTGTGTTGTATGTGAAATGTACATCAGCCATTGTATGGCTGGTGTGGAGTAGCGTTCCTGCGTTTTGTGGTAATTATCGCCAGGAACAAGGGCTGGTGTCACTCTGAGAACTGAATCTACATGTCCATGCATACAGAAGCTGGAGTGTAAAGGGATCTACCTGTCTCTCTCAATCATAACAAGCTTTCTTTTCTCCAATGATAGTGTTTGGTCATGGATATAATGGTATCTCTAAAACAAATGGTTTTTTAAGATTTCCACATCTTCCATGTAGTAACATTTCAATTCATCATGAAAGTGGAATTCATGATTGTTCTCATACCACGCCATGAACTCCACCTTGTCCTCGTATACTCAGCACCATAATCCTCTATCACAGGCATTGGCTCTTTTGTAGTTTTGATTAGATGCCAAATTGAAAAAATGTGGGAAATGCCATTTAGACCCTTCAAATCCCATAGACTTCAGTAAAGGACTGAGACGCATGGGTAAGAAATTTAAGGAGTCAAACCTTATATGAAGTCCTAAAACAGTGACACAGAGCAAATTACCACCTTGTGCCATCACATAGATCTAACTTTTCCTTATTTAGATCTTTCATCACAAAATATTCATCATAATGACCTGCATTATGGACGATGAATGTATAATCCATAAATTTAGAATCAAAGAATCAGTCTTTAATACAATCAACCCCTTGAATTCCCAAGATTTAAAAAATAAACACATCTTTGGTGGTGGTTATGATGGTATGCTGTATGGCAGGGTTTGTGAAAAATAACTGGCACCTCCAAATGCTTTTATATCCAATGTGCCGTAGTAATGATCATCATGCCATAATGGCAACGAGATGCTCTATGTAAGAGCCCCCAGTGCAGAAATGGCGCTAATCGCCAGGCTCGTAATACTTTATTTTAATGGTTACTCAGAGATGGTTTATGAAAGCTGGTATATCTCTATAGCTTACTAGTCTGTCTGTAGGTGTTCCCAGAGCCTTATGTAGTTTTCACACCTTAACTATAATCTCATAATCAGAGCTGTCACTTTTTTATCTAGTAACGCACAGAGGCTACCAGCCATACGATTGTTACCTACGTTATTCAAATCCTAAAAGAAGCACCTACGTTTCTCAACAATGAGACACTAAGGAATACGTCTGAAACATTTGCCAGTTGGTTCACCACCAGCTCTTTCAAATCGGTTATCACAAATTTTAATCCACCTTTAACAAACAATTCAGCATTACTCTGCAACATATCCAACCCGATTTAAAGTCCTTTTTCTGGTGACTCAGCTCTGTTTTTGGGTTCATCAGCATGTACATATTAATCTTACAGTATCACTGGGGGCTGTATTTTGCTTCTGAATCTGGTTTTGTACAGCGTCTGTACGGTATTGAGCATAGCTTCATTAAACTGTTGTATTGTCCGATGTATTATGTGCATGTCTGACTGCTTCTAATATCTGCATATCTATCAAACTAAAATATTAATAGCCCACTTCAATTTTAATCTGTTGTGATGATCTGTCGCACCCTTCATTTCCCGGTATGTGCACTTAATCTGTTAACTGGTTCCCAGTGGCCCCCTAGTTTCTCAGGATGTGTGTTCGGTCCACGACCATCATACACAATCATAAATTTGCCTGGGTATCATGGGTCTCTAAGATGTTTGTGGCATATTACAAGAACAATGCGATATTTGCCACCATTTACCATGCTTCAGCCACATCTGACCGCAAATCCTTTTTATACTTGGCACTGCTATCGCTAGTGTATGATGTCCATACTGGCTGAAGCATGTTGCGTTAATACATTTAAGTAACTATTCATATCTACCTGGATACATGCACCACCAGCATGTAGACTACTTAGGAATGCGGTGTCCTGTGTATTTACAAGAGGCATCAGCGCCATTTATACTTGAAACTCGTACATAGTGGTACATTGCTGTTTTGTTTGAAAATCTGTTTTGCACAATTTGATTACACATTGATTGCTTGTAACGTGTCTGCATCATTGTGTAGTGTTCATGTACCTGCTTTATTTGGTGGCTTCTGTGCTATTGTCACTTTCAGAATAACTGAGTTTTTTCTTTTTATGCACTGACTTTAGCGACACTTCATGTCTGCCTTAACTATATAGTTAGACTTATGATCGCCTACTCTTAGTAAGCACTGATGTAATTGGTGTATTAACATTAAGACGGACGGATCGTTTACGTTTACGACATTTGTGATCTGTAAAGGTTTCATTGGTTCAGTTATTTTTGAAAGACTCCTTTTGGAATGTTGACAATACATGCAGTTTTCTAACGTGTACCTTTGTTCATACCTGACTTGTGTTTTGGTTTAATGCATGGTGTCTTACTCTTGATGTGCTTGGTGGGCCCCAGATATTGCGTTAGATCAGACCACGCTGTTTTGCGACTGAATGGTTGGATCCGTATTCGCTTGTGATCCTGATTTATGGAAATTTGCAGTTCTACCACTTGTACTGGGCTGTATGGAGTGAAGTTTAGCACTACGAGGCAGTTTCACAGACTTTGCAGTTACACACTTGACATTATCTGTAGTGATGCAGTCTTCGCAAAATACTGAGGAACTGGTCGTGCGGCCTTCTGTGAGCAGACAATAATTGTGTTGTAAGTATAAATCACTGCTGTACATCTGATAAGTCAATTTAACTGGTACTATACCTGGACCTGTGATATCCATTCTCATAGTGCTGTTTGTAGGTCTATTGCTGTCCATCTTTTCATACTTAAACTTGTTTTTGTTACACAGTACAAATTTGAGATTTAATGTAAATTCGTGCTACATACGACATCTATCTATTTAGCATACTTAAAATTGATCCAATTTGCACTCTGTCAGATACCTCTGCGTTATTGCAAAGTGTATCATACAGCTGTTGTGTTGTATCATCGTAACTATTCAAGTTAGCAGCAAGCGCTTATACAGAGAAAGGTGTGCAAAAACAATAACCTTCACTAAAACCGATGACATAGGTCAGGGTCAACTCAAATTGTGTGCGAATAATAGAATTTCAGTCTCTTCTTATCTCAGATTTTGGTAATAGTAGAGTCCAGATACAAGATATCAAAATGTCAATAATCAAATATTTCTGTTGCAGGAAGCTTCCAGTTTTTTTTATGCACTCTAATAAATGCAGATAAGAGCTTGGTCCTGACTGTTTTCAAAATGAAACCATTGTTGTAATATAGAATCATCCACATTACCTATGAACAGATACCATTATATTAACTATTTGAACATGTTGCATATAAAACAATTGAGTAACACAATTAACAAAACATACATTTTGAAACATTGCAGGTCTAGTAAAGGCAAGTTTCTTGCCGCTTATCGATGTCTGGGGGCAGTCTCCTACAGCTATGAGGCATTCATAATCGGTAATTTCCTAGTAGAGATATTTAAACATTAATGTATATGTAAAATAAATCAAACCATAAAACTGATCTAATCTAAATAAATATCAAATACTACAACTTTATGACTGAGGTCACAGCCACACTGCATTACTCAGTTATGTGAAATCAAACCTATTTGTAGTTATGTATAAAGACTAGAAAAACAAGTAAAATAATATTAGACCTAATTATAAAGAAACATATGAAACATAATAAGGAAATAGAATATGCTACCTGGTGGGGAACCAAATAAATTAAATAAATCAGATCAAATATACTACAACTTTGACTGATATGAGGATGTTAAAAATTCTCAAATTGATGTCTTGGAGCCTGGTTTTGAGACTTGAACTGTATGATCTGTACGCCAGTTATTGCATTGTATTTATACAGAGGCAGAGCAATAAGGTTATACCGTAAACATATTAAAAAAAGATACTACAGGCTGTCTGACAAACATCTGTTTGGAAACTTTTACAAGTAAATATATCGGCATTCTGATTTATGAATATGTTGTAATTCTGTTAAAACATTAATAAAACAAATTAAAGGGTTATCAAAAACATTAAAACATAGCAAATGGAATAAAAGGATATAAAAAGGTGAAGATTTTGATGGAGTGACATAAACTGATATCAAAAGGGTGTGAAAATGTTTCAAAGGGACGTGGAACCTGTCAGTTTGATTTTTATGTACTTTATGTACTTTATGTTCATTTAAAAAACTGATTTCTAAATCTCACTCAAGTCAATTTAATCATGAGGGGCAGTGTATTCAACATATCCAGTGTCAATGCACCAAAAATTTTACATGAATATAAGTGATAAATACTGAGATCAATTCATAATTGTGCAGTGGAGAGGAACACTGATATGCTACGCCATCCCTTGTTAAGCTCTGGATCAGGCTCAGTTTGATAGCAGTGAAATCTGTCACCAGACCAAGAAATGTCCATTTAATCTGAGATAATTATTTAGAGACTGATCAAAGTCCAAGGCTCCATTAAATAAAAAAGCTATCTATGAAAATACTGTACCAAAGGTAAATATACTTCCATTAGAGGGCTATTCACCCCACTCGAATCAGACTGGGGCAAAAGCTGCTGAACTGCCGGAGGGAGGGTTTCTGACATCAGAACATTATGAACCACTGTGCTATTTGTAGCTATGATCCAGACAGGGCCAGTGCTAGGATTTTCTATGCCCTCATCTTTAAATTAGCGCCCCCTCCTGTTTACCCGTTGAACATCAGTGATTGTTCTGGATTATAGTAATGGTGTAAGCATCCTAAAACACAACCTTCTAATCACAGTAAGTGTACCATAGTCGCCGCTACACAATAGACAGCGTCCTGGTCTCTACTACACAATATCTGCTTCATCCTAAAAACCACCATACAATTCAGACTATATCTGATCATTCATGACACTACAGCTCCACAATATTCCCCTTGTGTCTAGCAGTCCTTTACTTTGTCACCCCCCCCCCGCCGGGTGTGCCCCCCCCCCCCCGCCGTGTGATGTGGGCATGATCTAATGTAACGTCGGCATGACTGTCTGTTATGCAGACAGGAAATATGTTGGATACATAAGTTAGGCACTTTGAGCTCCAAGGACTCATTCAGACCCTCTGCTGATAATGTGGTCAGAAAAATCTCCCCCTCCCACTTTTTTTACTGTTTGTATTTTTCCTGTCTGCAATACACCATAGAGAAATACTTCCAAGGAATCTTCTTTCTGCCTAATACATATATACGCATGGATACTATTTTGGGTCTTCCTCTTTGGTTTCATGGACCTACACTTTATTTGCTTTTTTTTTTCTTTTTTCTTTCTAACATCTCCTTTACCATTGTTACTTTATAATTGATTATTACAGGAATCTGTCCATCACCATTATCCATTTTATAATAATCTTCAATGTTGTCCAGGGCATTAATTTCCTATTCCATGCAGTGAGGGTTCTTTATCCGTATATATGATTTTTTTTTAGGTGTGTGAACACTTGTTTAGGGTAGGATTATGTGCCTTGGCGGCCATCTCTTGCTGCCGCCTCAGATGTATTTACACAAAATATGGTGGCCCCTCATCACTCTAGAGATAAGATTTACAATATAATTTTATGGCTGTCCGTTAAATCTTCCTCCTTTTCCTTCTCTCCCTTTCTTCTATTGCGATAACCTCTAGGTTACATGATCATTGATATATAGCATATAAAATTGGTTCTGTGTAAAAGAATCAGCTTTTTTGGGTTCTCTATAACTGTCCACATGTCTCTGCCTTATCTTGTATATAAACATATGGTTTATATATTTTTATTGAACTGATTACATATTTTATGCATAATATAAAACTTTGTTACAAAGAAATGTTTTGTTACATTATATTAACTACTTGTATTCATTTGTAGAGATTTGATCTTTTTCTTTTAAACAAAGGGAGGTTTGTTCGTTTAACTAATACACCAGTAGTCCTTAATTATCTCAATTGATATGCACCTGTGCCTTCTAAATGGGACTCAATAAAAAGCCTTTCTGTGGATTTCAAACACCTCTGTTGAAGTGGTATTTTATACCAGGAAACGCGTCCAGTTACTTGTTTCCCTCCACTAAACTACAGACCAAACAATACCTTGGGATCTATCTCCAATATTGCTCCGTATTGTGCTCCAGTATCTATCTTATTTGCAGTGCATATCGCTCAGTCACATAACGGAAATGCTGGACTCTCTCTCCTGACTCTAATCAGAAAAGATCTCCCTTTGGGGAGTAATAGAATCTTTCTGGAGACCGTCCATTGCCGGCTTCCATCCCTGCAGCTAGCAGGCGTGCCCACTAGCCGGTAAGCACCATTTCGATCTATATTGACTATTGGAAGCAAAGCATGGTTTTCATCCTATTATTCTTAGAGATCCTAAGGAGTACATAGACTGGAGCTCAGTAGCCTTGCACATGACTCATTATCATCTTTGCAGAGATATTTATTGATACACCTTGTCCTTGTCTCCTTACAAAGGAAGTTTGTCTCTGCAAGCACAATTTGATCCTGTTACAAGGACACTATTTAAAGGCATAATTAATAGTTACATTTTGTGAAGAATCTTATAACACATTAGTCTGTTTTTTCTGTGGTATTTTTTATTAACATGCTATTATGTGGTTGTATAATTAAATTCATATTTAAAATTTTATATTTTTTAATCGTTTAATTATCTATTTGGTGCATGTATTTGTGACCCTGATCCTAGCGCAGCACTTGTATTTTTAATGACTTGCGTAGGTCCCTGATATCAACCAGCACTGCGGTTACAGATCAGCTAATGGCAAATCTCCTTTCAGCTGCCTGCTGTCTAAGGGATCATTTTTTATCTTTAAGGTGGTTTACTTTTACTTTTCCTCTTTTTATAATGGCATATATTTATGTACAGTAGGAAGATTTGTACAGTTTTATCCACTGGTCATCAGACCATTACTATAAAAAAAATCAAGCAAAGAACAAACATGATATATGAAAGTGTATTTTATTACAGACCATTAGATTTAAAATTAAACAAACTACAATTTGAGCAATGTCTCAATCGAAGACCTTTGTGCTGATTGATTTTCCTTGGAGAAAAAAAAAGAAAAAATTAAGCTAATGCTGCACACAAAGGATTGAAGGACGAGCAGAAGGATCCTGTGAGAAGCTTAATAAGCATGTTCTGGGTCTCTCATCATCCTCTGCCAGGTAGCTGGTGGAGGAAGGAGGTCATCATGTCTTCTCCAGGACATGTATATATGATACTTAATGTCTGACTCCCTAGCTTTTCTCCAGGGAAGGTAACCAGTGGCTGCAAAGTACAGAAGAATGCCAAGAGCCCAGGCGTCCACACTAAGAGGATGAGACACTCATCGTGCCTAACATCACAGAACTCTGGGGATATGTATGGAGTGATAGGATAATTCATGGACAGAATGTTCTGCTTTCATATCTAACCAGTGTCACTTGGTTTAATGTGATGGCGTTCACTGATTTAGAGCCAGACAATGCGCTTCTCATAGATAATGTGTACAAATCCATTACCATGCATATAATCCAGAGCATCGGACAACTGCTCTGCACATCTCTACTGCAGCCTCTGAAATCCCAACCTGTAGAAGGAGAGAAATGTTCATATCCATAGAATTATAGGTCATTGTGTTTGTAGTTATGCCACGGCAACCAGAGGGCAACAGATATAGAGTGCTCCTTGAGAAAGTTCTCCTTACTGGTCCTGTCCTTCCTCACAAATCTGGCTGAAGGTTCACTTAAATGCAACAAAAATATAACATAATATCCTTCAAGGCAGGAAATCAAGGAACTGAGTGAAGTGTTTTATATCCAGTCTATATTCAGATCTTGCATGACTGTTTGCTTATCTTGTGTAAGCAGAACCTGAAAAAAGGATCCATTACCATTAATTCCTGGTGGTGGTCAGAAAATTGCTCCATTTATAGAATGACTGTCCTATAGGCTGGGAACAAACAATGGTTGTCCATTAGACAATAAAGATTCCCAATATTATAATTAACATTAAAGCTTTGTAAATTTTATGTAACCTTTATAAATGTTAAGTCTTTAAAAACTGATGACTTCAAAAGTTTTTTATTTTTTTTTATGGCACAAGTTATGCCACACTATGCAGATTTATTCACCATTTTTCTATTAAACATCTGTTGTATGTCTACAAAAAAGATTCTGTAATCACTTGGTAAACAATGTATTTTACAGCATAGGGAATTTTAGAGAATGCAATCAGATATCATAACTCTGCACAACACATTTGGCTATAACTTCCTATATTTCCTGAAACCAGTACTCAATGTACCTGTTGATATATTGGTGTTCATCATGAGACAAATGACTAGTTGGTTTAGTGGTACCTAGTAATAAATTACTAAAGTAAGTTAAAGAACTAGTTATGAGTTATATAGCCATGCTAAGCAATCAGACCAGGAAGGAATATGGTGAAGATGAAGAGTCAGTGGAGAATGTTTAGTCTAATCCAGTGCTTGAGGTCTGCTTCTAGGATGTTCTGTCTGTAGATCTTGCTGGGTTGGAATGAGTTGTTTGGAAGACTGTCCAGCTCATAAGGAGGATCAAAATTAATATGGGAAATGCAAGAGCAGCTATTCACATCCACAATCTAGTTTGACAACAATTTAGCATTCGTAAATCAGTTCACTATATAGTGGTGAAATATAGGCAATCTCCGCTACAGATCCCATATTAAAGCTGGTGTTTTCTGTCAATCATTAAGGTGCTGTATATGGAAACAGATTTCTATGAGGAATATTTCTCAATTATGTAATTCCATCATTGTGGACCCCCCATGATATTTTCCTCTTGTCTCTATATAATCAGGGTCCGGTCGAGATTTATTTAGGGGGGGTGGTTTGTTCCCTTTTTTGTACTTTTTTGGTAAACCACATTAGCTTTCTTCTGGGTTTTCCCTAACATTTCTTATAAAAAGTTGCAATTTTTTTTTTTTATTTCCCATTACTCCTGTGCCTCCACTCTACCAAAGAATCACTTGCACATTTCCCCATTTCCACAAAATCCGCCTTCCTAAAGTTTAGCACCCTGGTCTTTGTGTGGCACGTGTCTGTCATTATACTAAACAATACTGCTTGATCACTGGATCCTAGGCTTTCACCCACACTTCTAAGATTCTGTCCCCATTTTAAGTACCAAATCTAAGATGACAGATGACTTCATTGAGTGGGCTCAATCACTATTTGTTTAAGGGACACTCCCTGTAATGTATTTAAAATATCCATACTTCTAGTGGAGCTTGCTGAAGACTCACCTCAGTTTACTTTAAGTAGACTTTTAATCTCCCATGATTACTCTCACTTTTAATGGCATTTTAGCAGTGTCTTGCAATAGGACATTGTCTATTTACGCTTGCCCTGGTGGCCTATATATATCACTCCAGTATAAAGAATAACTCTCCCTGGGTTTCTATGGTTACCCAAAGCACCTGTTTTTTTTCTCTCCAATACTTCCTATTAAAGGTAAATTTAACCCTTCCTTAACATACATTAATACGCTGCCTCCAATTTTCCTTACTATCCTTCCTAAATAAATTATAACCTGGTATAGCTAGGTCCTAGTCATGATTTTTATTGCACTGATTCCCATAATATCCAGATTATCCCTTGCCATTATTGCAATTAGTTCAGGGATTTTATTTCCTAAGATACTAGCATTTGCACATGTTGCTCTGAGAGGTTGCATTATGAATCTCCTATTCAGTTTATTGCTTTTTATATTCTCACTCAGTTGAGGCTATATTATCTGTCATGACTGGACACTCAATACTTGGTTGGGGGGGCAACTATTTTTCATTTATATCACTGCCCCCCTCTCAGTTTAAATGGTTTCTTTCAAACTGTTCACTTAGACTAGAGGATGGGTGCAAGCTATCCTTTTATGCAGGTTTCTGTTTTGCCAAATGGCATGACTTTTATGAACCCAAATCTTTCATGATACAATTTCCTAAACCATAGATTGAAATCACTAATACTCCTCATTCTGCCTTCACATCAGTGTACTTGCAGCACTTCAGAAAGTTATCCTATTTGCCACCTGCTTAAGAGCAGTTCCCAACTTTCAAAATTCATTAACAGCCACGACTTAAGCATTGGCCAAGTCATTTGTCTCAAGGTGTAACCTCCCTTTCCTTGCTCACTGTCTTCAGGCAGACACTTAACCTGATTTCTAATTACAGAACCTCTTTCCAGCCGGATACCCTAACAATATAATCCCCCACAAGAAGTGCAATCCTTAAGGATTTCCTTCTCTCGCCACTGGTTTCCTTCAACACCTCATGCTCTATATTACCTGTTGTATTGCATTCCAGGCCTCAAAGTGCAGCATGAGTTTTGCAAGGGCACAGTCTGTGCAATGTGACCTTTTGCAACTGGAACCTTCTGACTAGCCTCGTCACTATAGTCCACCCAGTACGCCTCCTGGGAACTCCTAGGCAATGTTGACCTCAAAGATGGACATCCTGCATATCTCACCATGCTTTCTAGCCATCTCATACCGCAGAAAAGACCTCTTCTGACAGATTGGACAACACCTGAGTTTCCAAATTGTTTCATGCAAAACAAAAGCATCACAACCATTGCAATGCACAAGACCACACCTACTAAAAGGTTTATTTGAATCAAAATTAACAAACTTCACTAGATCAGCAAATCACAAATAATTTAAGTGAGCCCAAATCCTGTTAACTCCAAGATGCTTTCAAAATCAATGCTTAGAAATTCAGACTATGAAAACCAGGCAGGTTACACCTTTGCAGGTTTAAGCTATACCCCCTTTAAATAACACAAACTGAACTAATCACTTACCTCAACCAAAGCAGTTAGCATAGCTGACTAATCTAACCAGAGAAGAAAAAAAAAATACCAATTATACCAAACCTAAATAAACAATAATATGCAACAATCTTAATCTAAATCACAGAAATCAAACACTAAATTAGGTGAATACAATAAAAAAAACAATACTGCATTAAAAAAAACAATACTGTACAAGTGCACAGTTGCGGTGTAAAACTAGGCCCACTCTGATAAATTACCTGTGGAAAAACAGTAAATTGTGGTAATCTTCAGTTAACTCCAATATGCTTTCAAAATCAATGCTTAGAAAATCAGGCTATGAAAAAAAGGCAGAGTTCTTGGCTACTCCACGTTTATTTCAATTTGCATATGAATATGTAGAAGGGCTAAACCAGTCAACCTGTCCTGACCCATTTGGTTTCTCGGCCACGTTTTTAAATGGTGTAAGGAAGAGAAGCTCCGTTTAGCTGAAGCCATGCTGATGGGCAGCGTGAGAAGAAATCTCAGGAGGGAATGCACTAATGTCTATCACAGTGCTGGAGAGCTTCTTCCATGGACACTGGAAGATCCATAGTCTGATAGACATACCCATTTCTCTCTCCAGAGGTGAGCCTCTGATAATTGTGCACATACCAGGCAGGGCTTAGTGCTAATAAGATCACCATAAGTACTGCAGAAGGCCTTTATTTTCAATGTCATTGATTCAGGGTTCAGATGTCAAATATTTCTAGGCAGCAAGCAAGTTTGCAAGATGTTTCAACAGAATAGTGTTTGCAAATCTGTTATTACTGAATCCAGTAAGGGAATCTATATTCTCCTATAGTACTCTTCTAGTGAAGAAAATGGAACATTTACTCTATGCATTTGCTTTTTCTTGGTGATTCTTGGCAATTCTATTGCAACATCTAACTGACAATATCCGAGATTTTGAAAATATGGTAGAAAATTCTTTGCTGGAATTTGCTCGTAGCTTATTCATAATTGACAAATTAGTGATAACATTACCAGCACCAATCTACATTTTTCTTTTGAAACAGCCTGCTAAGTGATAGACGCAATGAAAATATAGACACTTGGCAGTGCCACTACAAATTCCACCATTTGTATGGAATTCAGCAAGGCCTGAGCTTTGGATGTTTCAGTCCATTCTGAAATATATTGGAGGACCTGAACAAATTTTTTTTGTATTTGGTCAAACGGAATCAAGCTTTCGTTTTCTACCCAGCGTTTCACACACACCCTTTAGCTGTGCTTCTACAACACCCATCAGTACATGGTTTCTCTTGGCTGAAGCATAAAAAGACACTAATGATTCGAATACTGTTCTATATACTCTGAACCGATGAGATCTTGGGCATCGCCAGGTTAAGTGCATGACTGAAGCAAGGATACCTTGTAGCGTATAAGGTCTCCTGTATTTTAGCAACTGCACCAAGGATCAAGCTTTCGCTTTCTACCCAGCGTTTCACACACACCCTTTAGCTGTGCATCTACAACACCGATCAGTACATGGTTTCTCTTGGCTGAAGAATAAAAAGACACTAATGATTCGAATACTGTTACATATACTCTGAACCGATGAGATCTTGGGCATCGCCAGGTTAAGTGCATGACTGAAGCAAGGATACCTTGTAGCATATATGTCCTCCTGTATTTTAGCAACTGCACCAAGCTGCCCTGATATCATTGGGGAACACCCATCTGTACCAGTTCCAACTCAGTTTACCAAGTTTAACTATCATTTTGTTGACAAGTTGCTCAAACTTTTCCAGTGTTGCCACAAATGATTGATTAAATTTTTTTAAGAAAGTTTCATGAACTTCTCTTCAAATCTAAGTATTCATGCCTTTTGGTTCTTATAGACTTAAACAAAGGTTTCATTGAGATTGCTGGGAAATGTGAGTGGTTTCATTAAACCACTAACCATTAAATACAAAATGTATGTTATCCCAGTGCTCAGATAATTGTCTAGTATAGCTGCAGGTAACAGACTTAATGTGTACCCCACTTACACACTTAAGCAATAAGAATGCAAATCAAATGATTGGCTCCTGCTTTGCCATGCTTATCAACCAGACATATCTAATACCTTGAAACACATTCCGTTCTGATACAAAGTATAAAGTCCAAAAAAGTCAATTCGTAATTCAGTGTTACGATTAACAATTGCAAAATGAACAAAAGGTCCATTTTTAACTTGGTTATTCATGTGTCAATCAATGTTCTTACTGGAGATAAATGTTGCTGACTATAAATAACTTCAATTTGAACAAGAACAAGTGTGCAGCAATGGAGGTGAACTCACCACCTCAATGTAATGTCCCGTTTCACTGTTCTTCGCTATTGCCAGCTTGAATGGCGAGTATGTCTGCCGTGTCGGTTCCTCAGTGATTGTTGTAAACAATGTGGGTGCTCCTTTTTTTTTTTTTTTTTTTGGTGCGTCTTTTTTTTTTTTTTTTTTTTTTCTCCCCAAATATTTGCAAGCTTCTCCACTATTGCTGGCTTGTGGACCACTGGAGATGCAGATATTCCTCCTCCTTCCCTTCTTGGATCTTTCGCCTCTGGTCAGAATCGCCAGATGGGGGTGGGGTTACATCGATGTACTGTGCAGTGAACAGAAAAGGAATAAGGGCACCAAAATGGTGCAGATAAATCAGTAACACTTTAATAATTAAAATGGTGTATACATTCTACTTACAATGTGCTATGATATCTCAAATGCCATATCGCTTTCATAAAAAATCTGCTTTTCAGCCATGGGTGTCTTTGAACCAAAGATGAAAGGTATCAAAGCAGCATGTATCTCTCTCGTTTCATCTGAATGGGACTTCCTCAGGGTGTATTTGGGGGTGGTGTAAAGGTCTATTTATAGAAAATGGGCAATTACAAAATATCAGTGTTCTGTGTTTGTAAGGTGTATATAAAAATTATTTGGCATATCTAGTGATGGTGAAAAGCCTATTTCACAGCACCTTTGCTGTATATTTGTGTGTTATTTATTTTAAATTGAGTGTTTTATACATAAAGTACAACATGATAGAATTTTTTCAGATAAGCTCCTATTTGGGAGTTTTAAAAATGCGGCTAATTCAAAGTCTATATTGTCCATTGGGGCTCAATTTTTTGTTGTAGATCCACCTGCTTTCTGCTCTAAAGTTTTATTTGTCGCCTCCTCTCCAGTTCTCCCTAATGCTTTCTATTACATGAAAGTAAAATTTTCTGGATCTTATGTACTCTTAAAAAATGATTGGAGGGGCTGTGTATCTTCGCCTTTTTAGAATGTTGTATTCAATTTTTGTTGTCCTTCCTACGTATCTTAATCCGCAGGCACATGTTAAATAAACTATTTTTGCTGCTTTTTATCGGTATTGTACTTGGTTTGTTAGGCAGTAAGCTTTTAGATCTTCATCTTCAAGTATATGCCAATGTTTACCCAGAATTTTGTTGATTTGCTGAATTTGAATATTCAATAATGGTATTTGTAGGTTTCTGCCTTACTCTTTTCTTTATCGAATACCTTCCTGTCCTTCTCTTTTACTGTCTCTAGTGCTCTTTAAATTCTTATTATTTTTTTTTTTTTTTTTTTTTTGAAAGGCATTTTTTCGTTTTTTTTT
>WWET01005063.1:90062-104364 GCA_011038615.1 Limnodynastes dumerilii
ATGGCAACTGCCTGCTGGATAAGCGATAACTTTCTAATCTTTAAGATTTACTTTTCCTCTGTTTTTAAAATAACATGTATATGTACAGTACAAAGGTTTTAATCCACTGGTGTCATCTGGGACCATTACTATAAAAAACAGATCAAGCAAAGCGTACACAAAAATTTGAAATATCAGTGTGCTTTGTTAAATTTAAAATCTAATTCAGTGTATAATAAACTACAATGAGATGTCTCAACTGAGATTTCTTTGTGCTTTTTTTTTTTTTTCCTCTGGAAATTAAAACTAATGCTGTGCATACAATGGATTGAAGGATCCTGTGAGAAGCTTAACTAAACATGTCCAGGGAGCTGGTGGAGGAAGGTCAGCAGATCTTTCCCAGTATATGTAGACATGATACCTCTTGTGTGTAACCACAGCTTTTTTTTTTTCCAGGGGAGGGTTCCATTGTTTGCAAAGTACAGAAGACTGCTAATAGCCCATATGTCCACCCTAAGAGGATGAGCTACTAATCATGCCTCACATTACACAACTCTAGGGACATATATGGAGTGATATTTGAATTCATGGACACAAGATGTTCTGCCTTCATGATAAACCAAAGTCACTTGGTTTAATGTGATGGCATTCACTGTCAATGAGAAACACGTTGTCTGGCTCTAAATCAATGTGACCAATTCATTACCATGCATATAATCCAGAGCCTCAGAACTGCTCTGCACATCTCTACTGCAGCCTGTAAATGTAGGTATGGATCAGGCAAGAGACTTCTCATTGTAAAACAGGTGTTGTTTGTTCAGCAGAGCCAGCAGCCCTCAGGACATGAGACACCGCTCACGGTTTGACCAATGGTGGAAGTCAACATTTTACTGGAGTTTGGTGTGACAATATATACTGTTTAAAGATGTATATTTAGAGTGTAACGTCCATATATAGCTTGAAGACCTTTCTTCCAAAGGGGGGTTTTGTAGCTGTCAGCAATTCTCTCAAAAGGGCTGATGTAATCTTCTAATTAAACTAGTTACATTCATATTCACTTAAACAATTAAACAAAATAGATACTATTATGCGTATACAGACTAATTAGAAAATAATTGATTTATTCTTCTACAATTCCATTCTCTAAGTTTAGGATATGCAGAAGGCATCATCCTTAATAGTACAAAATAACAATAAATCAACGTGTGTGTGTGTGTGTGTGTGTGTGTTTCATGCCTAGAGACCGCACAGCTCCTCGTGATTAAGAGGCAGAGTATTTAGATCCAATAAGTGGTTTTAATGTGGCATTCCAATAAACAGCCAGCCACTGTCAAAAGCAAAACTTGTGCAAAGTGAAGATAAAACAATAGTAACTGTCCATAGTGCTGAACAACAAAGTTAATTATGGTACAAGCTCCTCATAATATCAAGTAGATAGAATCAGGTGGAGAGCTTGCAATATATGGAGACAGCATAGGACAGAGAACCACAGCAGTGCATGTGTGGACCAACTTTTAGTCCGTCAAAGTCCCGGCGACTGTCGTTTCGGTGTCTAGTACACCGTCCTCAGGGGGAGCATTGCCAGTGTGGTGGTGAAGAGAAGACAGGCACGGAAAGAAGAGCAAGTAAATAGACTTACCCCATCCATGACTACCATCCAGGAGCGTCAACAGTCTCGTGCCTGCGGGGATACCGGAAGCAGCGCTGGGAGGCGGCGTGTCTGCCCGGGCCCCGTCGTCATGGCAACCAAAACAGGCAGCCGCGTTAGCCAATCGGAGCTGGAATTACCCGATGGCTTCGAAGGCGTCTGTGGTAACCACCCTGCCAACCACACGCGAAACAGCTGGTTCCCCGTTGCATCAATCTTCTGAGACACTATTGGCGGCGCATCTGAAGGGGGTGAATAGTAGAAAGACTAGTGAGTGGAAAAGACACAATAAAATAAATAAATGAACAGTAAAGTGTAGATACACAAGAAGTAGTTTACAGAAAGCATGTCATTAAGTTCTTCATTGAGACCATCAGGGGTCATAGCTTTAAAGAGATGAGTGGGTCTTGATACCTTTTGTAGAAGTAGTCTCTCTTCCTCCTCTCCTGAGTGGTGGAATATGGGCAATAGGCATGAATTTGAAGTCCTTCATGGAATGTTGTGACTCTATGAAGTGTTTTGCCACAGGAGGTGTTTTTGAGTCCATCAAAGTATATGCTTTCTTAATTGAAGAGCGATGCATAGCTATTTCTTTAATCATTCTGGTAGTTTTACCTACATAGATTTTCAGACAGGGACAATGGATGTACACTACAAATTTGCTGTCACATGACAGCCGGAGCTTAATGTCAAATGTAAGATCCATAGTGGGATGTTTAAAGGAGTCCCCCGTAAGTAAGAACTGACAGTTAACACACCCACTACAGCGGAATACTCCTTTCTTGAGGGTAAGCCAATTAGGTTTGCAATCAGTAATGACATCATTCTGGACGAGGGTGTCTTTGAAATTAGAGCTACGTCTGTAGCTCATCAATGGAGGATTAGATAGTGCTTGTCCGATTTTGGGGTCTGTGGCTATAATGTGCCAGTATTCATAGAACGATTGCCTGATGGACATTGTGGAAAACGTTGTGCAGAAGACTTTTTTAGAACATGTACTGGGTTTCTCAAGCAGAGCTTCCCTATTGAGTGCCAGGCACTTAGCCTTGGCTTGGTCAACTTTCTCTGTAGCCTCTCTAAAAATCTGTGTCCCATCTCATTCAAAGCTTGAGTCAGTTTATGTGGGTCAGAGGTTAGGCGAGTTACCCTGAGGCCAGTTTTAAGTGGTTGTGGATGGTAACTGTCTGCATGTAACAAAGTGTTACGGTCCGTAGGCTTGCGATAGATATCGGTTTTGAGACCCTCAGGAGAGAGACTGATACATCAAGGAAGTTGATGTTCTGGAAATCGTAGGTATGTGTGAATCTTACAGTGCTGTCCAAATTGTTCAATCTGTCAATGAAGGCAAGTAACTGATTTTCTGTGCCTGACCAAAACATGAAGAGGTCATCTATGTAGCGTGCATAATATTTGGTGTAGGAAGAGAAATTGGCATCATTCAACAGGTGTGTAGACTCATAGTGCCACATAGAGATTCACGTATGCCGGGGCCACATTCGAGCCCATCGCCGTCCTTTGTTCTTGTAGGAGATAGTTGTATTGGAAAAGGAAATAGTTCCTGGTAAGGACAAATTTAAGTAGTGGGAGAATGAATGCAATCGGTGGACTAGTGTGGGCATCAGAAGACTCCAGGGCATATTGTGTTGCTGCCATGCCTATATTATGAGGAATGACAGTATATAGGCTTGTAACATCTAGTGTCACGAGGAGGAAAGGGCCATCAGTGACGTCAATAGATTGTAGTTGTCGTAAAAAATCTGTGGTATCCTGGATGTAACTCTGTATCTGCTGAACAAAGGGTTGGAGAAGGAAGTCAAGATATTGTGATACAGGTTGATTTAATGAACCTCTTGAGGAAATAGGTCTGCCCGGGGGATTCATTAATGATCTGTGGATTTTTGGCAAAATGTATATGAGGTGTGATAGGGTTTTCCTGTTTTAAAAAAAATAAAAACGTGCAGTTTCTCTAGATATAGTTCCACTTTCCTGGGCTGTAGAGATGTCGTCAATTTATTTCTTGTATTGGTTGGCGGGGTCATATTTGAGTGTCCTGTAACATGTCATTTGAGCTGTCTGACTTCTGTGATGTAATCGCAACGGTTCAGGAGTACCACAGCTTCTCTGTCGGCTGGGCGGACCGAAATGGTTGAATTATTCTTTAAGGAGACA
The DNA here is from genome assembly GCA_011038615.1 of Limnodynastes dumerilii. Lineage (NCBI taxonomy): Eukaryota > Metazoa > Chordata > Amphibia > Anura > Limnodynastidae > Limnodynastes > Limnodynastes dumerilii. The sequence goes on from WWET01005063.1 coordinate 93,859, forward strand.
AGGGCCTGTTCCTCTTTAGTTAAGATTGAATAACGCGTTCTTTTTTTGTTCCAGGCAGACAGCACATTGCGTTTTACAAGTCTAATAAAGGTGTCTATGGAGGGATTTGAGACAGGAGGGTCAAAAGATGTTTTTCTTTAGTGATGGCTTTATTTCTGGAGTCTTTGTCGTGAAAGTAGTTAAGTTTTAGTAGACTCAATTTTAAAGTCAAAATTGTCATGATTATACATTTCCACAAATGAGTCCCTTGCTGAGGATAGTAATTTCTTGTGCGTTGGGAGAATAACAGGACAGATTGTAGACTACGGTTTCTTTTTGTTGGATTTGGTTCCTCCTGTGGTGTTTCCTCCCCCCGCGTCTGCAGCCTTTTTTTGGAAATTGCGTTTTGCTTCTGGTGCTGATGGTGTCCCGGGAAAAAGATGGCTTGTTGAATCTGTCTATTGTTGGGTTATCTGAGTCACTCTGGGATGCCTGTGACTCTATGTCCGTTAAAGACCGTGCTCTGTGGTCGTCTTGAATTAAATCTGGGGCGTTGGTTGTAGGCAATGGAGGTCCAAGGGTACACTTTATTCTCTTTGTAGTCTAACTTTACAGTTTTATATTTTAGTTTTTTGAAGGTAAGAAGGTTGTTTTCAAATTTGGTGAGGTTCTCCTAGTCTATTTATCCAGTTTGAGATAGTATCCTCAGTGAGGTGGTTTAGACTAGTTGCTTCCAGTTGAGTAATCTCTAATGATGTGTCTATCAGAATTAACTTTGTCAATAACCAAAATCATAATAAATGTTCCCTTGATCTTGAGTATCTGGCACCAGTGATGGCAGAAACCTTTATCACCTCTACCGATGGTTGGCTGATTCTTGATTCTAAATCCTTTATGAATGAGATTTTCTTTGTAGTGTTGGGATATATAGTCAGTCCATGTAGTATTCGTATCTGTATCAGAACATAGGATCCATGCAATGTCTTCCTCTGTGAAAGATTTGGTGCCACTGTATCCCTCTATAGGATCATTCTCTGCTTCCATACTCAAACAGGTATGGTTCAAAAATCGGAACTCAGAAGGCCAGTTTTACCGCTTCATAGGGCCTGTTTTGCCGCTTCAGTTATAACTGTGGTGCAGCTCCAATGAAGGAATATACGCAATAAACCGTATATCTATGGTGGAGTCGCACTCATTTAGCCAAGTTATATTAGATGGATGGCGGGGGTGCAGAATCAAAAGAAATGTACAAAGAAAGGCATATTGTTCATGCTTAGAGACCGCACAGCTCCTCGTGATTAAGAGGCAGAGAGTATTTAGATCCAATAAGTGGATTTAATGTGGCAATCCAATAAACACAGCCAGCCACCGTCAAAAGCAAAACTTGTGCAAAGTGAAGATAAAACAATAGTAACTGTCCATAGTGCTGAGCAACAAAGTTAATTATTGTACAAGCTTCTCATAATATCAAGTTAAGTAGATAGAATCAGGTAGAGAGCTTGCAATATATGGAGACAGCATAGGACAGAGAACCAAAGCAGTGCATATGCGGACCAACTTTTAGTCTGTTAAAGTCCCGATTGTTTCGGTGTCAAGTACACAGTCCTCAGGGGGAGCATTGCCAGTGTGGTGGTGAAGAGAAGACAGGCACGGAAAGAAGAGCAGTTAAATAGACTTACCATCCAGGAGCATCCAGTCTTGTGCCTGCGGGGATACCGGAAGCAGCGCTGGGAGGCAGCGTGTCTGCCCGGGCCACTTCATCACGGCAACCAAAACAGGCAGCCACGATAGCCAATCAGGGAGCTGGATTTACCTGATGTCTGCTTCGAAGGAGTATATATATATCATATATACCATATATTTAGCAATATCCGACATAACATAAGTATACTGTAATAAATTTAATTATCATAACTCATGAGAAAATAGAAGAAAATCTGAAATTCCAATTAATAGTTTTAGGATTGCTGTTTCTACTTGTAAGCAAATGTAACCACATATTCCATACATTACAAAAACATACAGAAATAATTTAACAATTGAATGTAGTAATCTTGAGAGCCATTTCCTAATTCAGAGTTTTATTTAATTTTAAATGTTTTTATCACCTAACATATAAGTAGTAACCTATTCAAATTAGTCTGTTATTGGTAACGAATATGCAGCAATGTGATCAGAAAAATATAATAACCCAATAATGCAGTGATGTAATCTAGAATCATTGTCACATAATTATATTTTATCTTTGGAAATTCAAACCCTCGGTGTACTATACAACTGTCTCCTATCGTTACATTACTATCTAACCATCTTCTGGATTTCTTGAAAACCTTTATAATCACTTGTGTTAGGGAATGGTCATGTTTTTTTCAGTGTCTAATATTATTCATTCCAAATGTAAATATATTACTAAAGACAGGTTTGAGTTTAAAAGAAGTGGGCAGGGTGACTTTATCATGTTCAATACCATTGTTAGTACCATCACATAATATAGTACCATCACATAATATTTGTTTTACAGAAGAAGAAGTCCAAAGGCGGTTGAAGAAAATTAAGATAAATAAAGCTCCTGGCCCTGATGGTATACATCCAAGGGTTCTAATGGAGCTACATTCAGAAATTGCTAGACCGTTGTTTTTAATTTTCATAGACTCAATTTCAACAGGCTGTGTACCAAGGGATTGGCGCATAGCAGATGTAGTGCCATTGTTTAAAAAGGGAATAAGATCACAACCGGGTAATTATAGACCTATACTGTAATAAATTTAATTATGACTCATTTCAGATTTTCTTCTATTTTATCATAATTCCAATTAATCGTTTTACGATTGCTGTTTCTACTTGTAAGCAAATTTAACCACATATTCCATACGTTACAAAAACATACAGAAATAATTTAACAATTGAATGTAGTAATCTTGAGAGCCATTTCCAATTCAGAGTTTTATTTAACGTTAAATGTTTTTATCACCTCTAACATATAATTAGTAACCTATTCAAATTTGTCTATTATTGGTAACGAATATGCAACTGTGATCAGAAAAATATAATAACCCAATTATGCAGTGATGTAATCTAGAATCGCATAATTATATTTTCTTTTGAAATTCAAACACTCTGTGTACTATACAACTGTCTCCTATCGTTACATTACTATCTAACCATCTTCTGGATTTCTTGAAAACCTTTATAATCACTTGTGTTAGGGAATGGTCATGTTTTCAGTGTCTAATATTCATTCCAAATGTAAATATATTTTTACTAAAGACAGGTTTGAGTTTAAAAGAAATGGGCAGGTGACTTTATCATGTTCAATACCATTCTTATTAGGGCCTCAAAAAAATTCAGCATAGAGATAGTGAATAAAAAATAATAGAGGTTGTGAACAGAGAAAAATAGAACTCATATCACCAATACTCAGTCTTTTCATAGGATTATAATTCCACTGGTTTAGGCCTCTGACTTTTCCTGGACCTCTCATCCTCAGGCAGTGCTGGCAAATCAATGTCCTAATCATCTGCGTCAAATCACTTTGTAACATTTAATCTTAGTCCAATCAGTCACCTTTTTTCAGTGTGAAGCATGTACTCGAGTCCTTTTCAGCAACTTTAACAGTGTTTGTGACAAGGAGAACCTTCCCATCAATCTGTAAGGGAACCAGAGTGTATAAAGTAGTCCTGTATTATGACAGTCTCCTGGCTGTAATTCATGTGCTGGACCCTCTGTAGCTGTGGGCTGGACGTTACAATGCTTTTCATAAACTTCTCAAGTGTTTAACCATCTGGATCACATACTTAGTAGTGGCTTCTTGTAGAGTAAAATCAGTAGGTGGTAAAAAAACATTAGCATTCCAAAAATCTCATATGAGGTTCAAAAATGATCTTGAGCATGGTAAAGATGAGCTTCTTTCTACAAATACCTAATTTTTGATCTTCCCTAACCTATTCCTAATAACCAAATTAATCCTTTCAATTCTGCCTGATACTTGGGATCTATATGAAGTGTAACTTTGTTCTATCCCTAACATTAACCTTATTTTTAATAACCTTTAATAAAACAAACATAAAAATTCCTACACAATTTTCATTATTATGAAGGTGATTATCATACGACAGCTGGACAAGCTCCTACCCATCATTAACACATGGCAACACACACCATTACACATTGTAACCTCTACATTCTCTAAGCTAAAAGTAATCTAAACTCTCTGGAATGGACTTTGTTGTGGCTCTGAGGGAACACTTTTTTACCAACATTTGCTTTTACACATTATATATTAGTTAAACATTAAACCAACCTGGGATAAGTCTTTAGGAGTAAAAATGCCCTCTCTTCTATATGGTCTCACTCCAAAACATACCAAGAGTCTATGTATGTTTACTGCCTGTCCTTCTGCCAGATAACATGTTTGTGTGCAGTCTACAAATTCTGCTACTTGTGCTGAATCTGGTGAACTTAGAATAGATATGCTTGACATGTGTTTTGCAGCTACCACTTATAATAACTAGATTACAGTTATGTATATCAGCACAATGTAACATTACAAATGACTAGTGTCTTATGAGACACAAACATAAGATTCTCTTTCTAAGAGTTAGATTTTCTCATCCAAACTTCCTGTTAAAAGACCAAATGAGATTAATACAGATGTAATTGTAATAAGTTCCACATTAATTCCTAACTGAATTTCATTAATCAAACCTCACAAACTCTATGAACATGTCGGTCGCACACAGCGGTGATCATTGTGTAGTCCTGTTTTGTTTTGTTACATTACACACAATTATTAGAAGTTAGTCTGTTTCATCGCTAACTGTACTATTGTTTACCCTAGTGTAGCGTACACCTATGGGTGCATACATTATAATGTGTTTTAACTCACAATATTTTTAATTACTTTGTTGCATTTACTATTTTTATTTATCACATTTATCACTTTTTTCTATTTAGCACACCCTGAGCTTAACTACACAACTTATTTTTCTAATGTTTCTAGGTGTTCAAAATAAATCTTTGCTATTGTGACAGTTAGTTATCTCCTCGTAGCTTGTTTACATATCTTTATATTTCTAACCTAGATGTACTATAACCCTGATAGTGAGGGCAGAGCCGTGCACTGCTTTTCTCTAACCCTATTCTGGTCATCCATCTTGGTTGTGAAACACATGTAATAGCTGACATGAGGGAAGGTCTTTAGCGTTTCCTTCTGTCACAGTTTTAGCATAAACATGACAAATATACAAAACAAAATACTAGACAAGTTTACTTAACTTCATCCTTTAGGTGTGAACAGAACGGTGCCCTGTAAGTGCAGGGATAAAATGGGGAATGCTGAGGACCCCTCAGACGTGTACCTTTGGGCCAAAGAATGAGCGAGGGGGACATCTACACTCTCTAGCCAAATTACCTATTTTCCCACAATTATAACATTTTCTTGTATCTTGCCCTGGTGAAATCTAGGATAACACTGACAAGGGATAGACATCAGCTAATGACATATTTTGGACCTGTGGAGATGGACTTAATTTAGCTATGGGTGGTGGTTTAATAGTATGTAACCTTTGCAATTGTGCTGACATGAATTTTTTTGTTGTATTTTCTTGTACATTTTTCTCATGCAGTTCTTTGAAGAGGCCAACCAACAGCTATGCATCAGCTGGGTCTCTCGGGTTACGAATACCAGTGTTACTTATAATGGCAGTTTCTAACCTACTTTTAAATTCCTCAACTGTCTCATTTAAATCTTGTTTAGTAGAAAATAATTTAGACCAATCCATTTTACTAGGGAATTTAAGTTGCAATTGCTAAATCTTTCTGCTACCTCAGCCTGTTCTTGCTCACTCAGCTATATTACCAGTAACCTCAGCAGCAGTGACCACCTGTGTCCAATCTATTTGGTCCTCTGGGAACAGAGCTCTAATGAACTGTCACCAGTCTTTAGTTGTCAGTTCATGTAACAAAGATACTTGCTTAATGAAATGACCAGATTGTTCTAAATGTTTCTTTGGATCTGGGATTTTTGTCACTAGGGAATGTAATTCACTTGTCCAAGAGACATGGACTGGGATATTACTTTCAGCTGCTTGATTATAACCTGGCACTGTCCATACACTCATAGGGTTAAATTTTAATGGGTCTATTTTTCCCCCTACAGCCCCCTGTCCTGATAATGTCAGATACTTGGTTTGAAGAATCTGCTACATCCTGTCGAGCAGAATGACTACGGGTGGTGACTGGTGTCATTACTTGGTTGCCGACAACTACAACGTGCTAGATCAGTGCTACTACTGGAAAAACCAGACTGCACTGGGCAGCCTGAACTATTTGATGGACTTGAAAGATTATTTATCTGCTGCAAATGTGTAGCAGTGCTGGCTATGTGTGCATCAAACCAAGTATCTACATTATCTTGTTGAGCTGGTTAGGTTTACTTTCAGTAAGAACTGGGTACAAGGGAACATAAAGAGGGGGTGATGGGGAAGTTGTTAGAGGATCCCTGAGATCCCCTTGTGCAGGCCCACTGGGCTTGCTCTGCTTATTTGCTTTACTGTCAGACTGATTCATTTCTTTATACAACCATGCCTGCTCATACCATTTTCAAGACATATTTTAAATGTTTCTTTGAATCATTCCTATTTTTTCTAGACAATTTTTTAAACGGTCAAGGGCATCGGTATTAAATGAACAATTTGCTGGAAAATGATATCCCTTTCCTGATATTTTATACCAATCATTACAATATTTAAATGTTTATCTATTTTAAACATATAGTTATACGCGCACTTAGGGTCCGTACGGCTCCTTCTCTTTGGTAGAACCTGCACCCATAATGTTCTTTTATTATTTCTTTTATTTACTAAAATATTATGGGTCGCATCACATGGACAGTTTGTCTTAAATGTTTAGACTCCGTCGTAAGGGGATTCCACAAGTGACAAATATCCAAGGTATATTATACTTTGATACTGCAGCTCTCACCAGGGCACGTCTGCCAAGGAGACTTAATAACAGAGAATACTCACATAGAGATTCTTCAGTCTTATATTAGAATATTTGTGTAAGCTAAATTATCTAAAGCTTTCTTACACTCCCTATATATATTTTATCCCACCTATTTTATCACTATACCTGAATAACTAAACCTTATCTTTTACTTAAATCTTATACCTTTAGGAGATCAGTCTGATGATTATCTAAATAATCCAGCATATAGTAATATAATGGTGGTAACAATACTACTAATACCAATAACAATAATAATATCAATACTAAAGAACAATAATAAAAAATTAATGGTTAAAAAACATACAAATTCAATAATTCATGCTACGTGATCAGCCACTTACAAACCTTTGTCTATCCACACTACAGACAGTGTTAAATGAGTATGAATCAAAAAAATGAAGTTGAAAACATACTCCCCAACAAATGTAGTGCTAAATCTGCCTCTCCCCTGCGGGAGTGTGAGATAGACGATGCCTCTTGAAGTGCAGACCACGGATGAATTACGTCAGGGTCACCAAATTGTAAATGTAGGTATGGATCAGGCAAGAGACTTCTCGTTGTAAAATAACAGGTGGTGGTTGTTCAGTAGAGCCAGCAGCCCTCAGGACATGAGACACAGCTCACAGTTTGACAAATGGTGGAAGTCAACATTTTACTGGAGTTTGGTGTGACAATATATACTGTTTCAAGATGTATATTTAGAGTGTAACAAATCCATATATAGCTCGAAGACCTTTCTTCTAAAAGGGGGTTTTGTAGCTGTCAGCAGTTCTCTCAAAAGGGCTGATGTAATCTTCTAATTAAACTGGTTACATTCATATACACTTAAACAATTAAACAAAACAGATACTATTATGTGTATACAGACTAATTAGAAAATGATTTATTCTTACTTCTACAAGCCTCTGAAATTCCAAGCTGTAGAAAGAGAAATGGTAACATATAATATGTGACAATTGCCAGGAAAATAAGAATCAAACTATTGGTTTAAATATGCATTTTTTTTCTACTACTGTAGTAAGAGGCATGATACTAGAACATCTAATAGAACAGCTAATATATTCAGTTTTACCAATTAAAACTATTCCGCAAAAATGATATTTCATTTAGAACTATGGAAGGTCTATTTTGGAAATTTTTATTTAACAGCTGTTTTTTGTGATTAAGCCTGAATAGTTATATAAACTGACCAGTTTTTAGTGATACTTTTGCTTGGTTAATGTGAGTTCCTGCAGATGCCATATGTGGGATCAGGATGTAGTAATCCATAGTTATAGTACATGGGGTGTGTAGGTATGCCATAGTAACCACAGAGGGAAACAGATAAGTCGTACTCGAGGAATTGCTCCTTACTGGTCCTGTCCTTCCTCACAAATTTTGGCCAAAGGTTCACCTAAATGCAACAAAAATGAAATGTATATCCACCATAAGTACTGTAGAAGGCCTTTATTTTTAATGTCACTGATTCAGGGTTCAGATGTAATATTTCTTGGCAGCAAGCAAGTTCACAAGATGACAATGTTACAACAGAATTGTGTTTGCAAATAAGTAATTACTGAATTCAGTAAAGGAATGTATATATTCTCCTACAGTACTCATCTGGTGAAGAAAATGGAACATTTCCTCCTATGCATTAGCTTTTTCTTGGGTGTTTCTTACCAATACTATTGCAACATCTAACTTTGACAATATCAGAGGATTTTAAAAATAAGGTAGAAAATTCTTTGCTGCAATTTGCTTGTAGCTTATTCAAAACTGACAGGTAATCTGTGACAAGATTACTGGCAAAAGTCAAGTCTACAGTTCTCTTCTGTAACAGCCTGCTAAGTGTTGGACACTATGAAAATATAGACACTATAGTGCCACTACAAATTCGATTGTATGGAATTCAGCAAGGCCTGAGCTCTGGATGTTGGTGTTTCAGTCCATTCTAAAATAAAAATAAACCATATAGGAGGGCCTAAACAATTTTTTTTTTTTTTTTTTTTTTTTTCGTTCAACTGGATCAAACTTCTGCTTTCAACCCAGTGTGAGCAAGGACACCTTGTGGCATATTTGGCCTCCTTTTGTATTTCAGCAACTGCACCAAGCTACTCTATTAGGGAACACCCATCTGTACCAATTCCAACGAAGTTTATCAAGTCTACGTGTAACTACTTCATTTTGTTGACCACCTGCGCTAGAAAATTTAGTTACCTTTGGAACAAATCATTGTAATTAAATGTTTAAAGCAAGTTTCATGAACAACTTCAAATCCAGTCTAGTCTTCATGGATTTAGTTATAAACATAACTTAAACAAAGGCTCAATTGAGATTCCTAGGAAATGTCAGTGGTTTCATCAAATGACAGTAATATTTTGCCTCTTTGACACGCTCCAGAATGACTCTTTATTTTTCCATTTTTTTTCTGCATTACACTTAACTGGTTTTGTGTAGTTTTGCTTATGTAAGTTGCATTTGATCGTGTTTTCAGGTGGATTGCAAGTGCAGCATCCTAACTGAACTCTAAACCGCGTAAGTTCTCTAAAATTCCCTTCATTTATCAATGGCTCCGTTGCACCTTTATAAATCTGTCTTGGTGGCCTCACAGAGGAATATTTGGTCTTCCAGAAACAAAATACTTTCTATCTGCTTTAACCACTGTCAGTTCTCTTGGACATGTTGCTGTAAACGGATTCTATTTAAAATGTTTCTCTGGTACATTGAATTCAGAAAGTCTTTTGCTGCTTCTACTGAATCCCTGTGGTATTGATGATTCTTGAGTGTATAGGTCTCCATATCTACCTAATAGTTTAGTTTATTGTTCAGCAAAGCCAGCAGCCCTCGGACATGAGACACAGCTCACAGTTTGACAAATAGTGAAGTCAACGATATAAATAATTTGGGATGGCAATATATACTCTGAACAGGGATTGTTAGACTAGAACCAGGCCATATATGGTAGTAAGAAATCTCTTCTGAATGTTCTTTTGGGGGTATAGCAAGGCCATATATTATTGGATACATTCCTTCCAAGCAAGTGCTTATATGGTATTAAAGAGACTCCTTTCTGATGGGGGTCTCACATCTGTTAGCCATTATCTCTGAGGCTGATGCAATATACACTGCTCAAAAAAAATAGAACACATCCTAGATCTGAATGAATGAAATATTCTTAAATACTTTGTGCTTAGTTGAATGTGCTGACAACAAAATCACACAAAAATTATCAATGGAAATCAAATTTATTAACCCATGGAGGTCTGGATTTGGAGTCACCCTCAAAATTAAAGTGGAAAAACACACTACAGGCTGATCAACTTTGATGTAATGTCCTTAAAACAAGTCAAAATGAGGCTCAGTAGTGTGTGTGGCCTCCTCGTGCCTGTATGACCTCCCTACAATGCCTGGGCATGCTCCTGATGAGGTGGCGGATGGTCTCCTGAGGGATCTCCTCCCAGACCTGGACTAAAGCATCCACCAACTCCTGGACAGTCTGTGGTGCAACGTGGCGTTGGTGGATGGAGCGAGACATGATGT